>NW_023610873.1:0-171727 GCF_013339725.1 Rhipicephalus microplus
CCTCTTGTCTACTTTGATTCCTCCTCATTTGTGTCAAAATTATAGCCATATACAACAGCTAAAAACTGCAATGCGTCGCACGGCTTTATCGGCTTGATTGCCATTTGGTTTGATTACCTTAGCGAAGTAGCATTTCAGACATGCGTTGCTTTTAAATATATGTTTAAAGTGTTTATTATTTATACAAATATTCAACTGCTGAAAAAATTGTTCAAGGATAATCCCAATTGTTTTACCAAGACGCCTACAGGGATTACTCTGAGATTAACATAGCGCCGCAACAATACGTGATGTGTGCTCATGTCTATTAAAGCTATTTATTAGGGAACCCTCGTCTACTAACATTAACTCGGCAACGTTAAGTTTGGTTGATATATATTGTCTAATTAATGCATTTTCGGTAATCGGGACAACTCACTGTGCTCCCAAAGTTTAGTAGGCTGAAATGTTGTAGGCCCGTGTTCTCGGATTTGGGTGGACGTTAATGAACCCCAGGTGGTCAAAATTTCCGGAGCCCTCCACTATACGGCGTCTCTCATAATCATACGGTGGTTTTGGGACGTTAAACTCCACAAATCAATCAATCCCATAGTTGAGCACGAAGTGCTCGAAATTCTTCAACACGTCGTTCTAAACGGAGGCACGGTCGGACTGAAAAAGGAGCTCGAGCGCGCAGATTGCGTTCGTGCCGCTTCTTTAGCCGGAAGTGACGCAGGTTAGACGATTCTTCATCGTTGAAAGAGCGTGTTAGCCGAACGCTCTTGTGTCCTTGGCTCACGCCGTAATTTTTGTCGGCAGGGCCTCATAAAGTGTGAGGCCCTGGGATGGCTTTGTGCTCTCCCATAGTATAAAGTACCAAGTACTCAAAGTCGTTATCAACGTTTTCTTAACAACAATGTTGAGGCCCCTGGGGCGCTCTTATGCTCTCCCATGACAGAGTATTTAGTACCTTAAAATTGTTAACAGCTTTTATTAAACACACCGAAATGTTACAGTGCAGAATAGCATCACCTGTAACATTGCGACTAACTACTAAATGGGCGCAATAAAATTTTTGTCGATGCGGCCTCATCACTTGTGAGGTCCACGGAAAGGCTTTATGCTCTCCCATAGTAGAAAGCCAAGTACCCTAAATTTTTGAACACTTTTTCTAAACATTGAATGTACATGTTCCTTCCCCGCCATCTCATATCCATGGTCATGTAAATGAAGTCTGTTTTGCCACCACCATTAATGTATGCATCTAACAAAAAAATGTTATTGGTCGGAGAGGGAAAATTCATTTTTATGAACACCAAGTGCTCCAAATGCAGTACTCTGGTCCATTAAAACGTTTTTAAACCATGCCCGATTGGGCCTACCCAGGTGACGCTGAGTTAGCTCGCGACTATTGTGGACCTAATGAAGTCATTTCACTGACTCAATCTCTACACACAAAAGCTTTGTGTAACTTGAACGGCTTTCTGTTCTCCTATAATGAAGTATGAAGTACTCTAAATCTTTAAATTTACACTATCCTACTAAAGTGAACCATGAGTCTACAGCATGCGAAGCAGCGCATGGGTCGGCCTAAAGTTCGGTTCATCACAGGCATTTTCACGCGTCCTCCTTGCAAGCGGAGCACATCACTGCAGTTTCTGCTGCTGTTACTCGTCCTGAACTCTAGTTGTAGATCGGGACGCGGGTTCATTGCCACGCCACACGAGATCACGTGGGTTCATCGCGCGTCTACGAAATATCGTTCCCTGATGCCATCGCGGGATCGCTGAGAGAGTGTAAGCAGGAGAGGTCACAGCCTCTTACACAGACACTTACGCTGGACAGAATGCGCTGGCGCATCCCAGCGCGTTCCAAGTACGGTACAACGCGTTGGTTCATCGCACGTCCACGCCGTCTTCATCTTCTTCTCTTTCAGTGACGCGCTTTCTGGTTTGTGCGCCGCTCAAACGAGGTTGGCTACATACTATTTTTACTGCATATGTAACACTTATAAACGTAACACTATTTTTACAAATGCCGCTATTCAACTTACGTGAAGTACAGTTGAACCTTTTTTTCGAAACATGACCTAGCA
The DNA here is from genome assembly GCF_013339725.1 of Rhipicephalus microplus. Lineage (NCBI taxonomy): Eukaryota > Metazoa > Arthropoda > Arachnida > Ixodida > Ixodidae > Rhipicephalus > Rhipicephalus microplus. The sequence continues at coordinate 2,075 of NW_023610873.1, forward strand.
TTAGCATTCTGGAGACAAACTATGTGTTTATTGTATTGGAACCTCGCTCTTCTATCATGTATAAAACGAAAGTACTGACCAATCTGCAGTGACTGCAAAAAATTTACCTGTTATGAGAGGAAAAATCTGGGACGGTATTATACCTGTTCATAGAGAACTAACGTCTTTACCCGCGAGACTGCTGCAAATAAAAAATAGCAAAAGGCTTTGAAATGCATCGTCAGAAAGGTTTGAACTAAGTAGTTTTATGTTTACGTTTTATAGACAATGCGTGCTTTGCGCATATTTACCTATTAAAGTAAAAAATGTAAATGTTTTCTCAAACAAAGAATTCACTGCCAGTGTCGGTGGCTTCAGCATCAACATGAGTTATACAAAAACGAAGTGGTGCAAATGCAAGGCAGCCCTACCTTATCTCCGCCCACCTTTTTGTGTTGCACTATTCTTATATTCAATTGTGTGTTACCAACCAACCCACCCGAATACGCATGCTTCATCGGCGCGAAGAAGCTAAGCTCAAGAAAAACAGGGACATCAACAAAAATACGGGGGGAGAGATCCCTACAGAATGTTTTTTTTTCGACAAAAATATATCAATATGTTTTAAAATAAACGAGATCGCAGTGAGCATTCTTCCAATCCTGTGTTTCTTGATGTCCCGTCTTTTTCACACTAGGCTTTTATAAAACGGAACGATTATATTTGATTTAATGGACGGCAAATGTTTGCTCCTTTGCTACAGTACTCTGAAAGCGCGAGGTATTATTTTTTCCTTTTTGTTTTTTTGTTTACTTGTTTCAAGTAAGTTGGCATGTGACGAAAGATAACTTTGGTTATTAGTACATATGATCACAAAGCGAGAAAATTATTGGTGGTTTGAGGCAATCGTCGACGTCAACACAGCGATCATCAGGTGTTCCTTTTGGTGGAAACACTCAGAAATTTTAGGCATTACAAAGAGGAAAAGGAGGCGCGCAAGGGAAGATTGCGCTTCCGTCTCACCGTGTGGCGAAACTCCCCAGGGTGCATCTCTTTCATCACGGCTGTGTTAGCACTGAACGCGTGAGCTGCACATCGAACACGTCCCCTGTAGACTCCATCGTTGTTCAAAGTCGGGAGGCGGCTGGCTGCTCAGAGACGCCGAAAGGAAGTTTCTTCCGCGACGACGAAACGGCGTCATCCGATGAAAACAGGCGTTGGTACGCCAAAGTTGGCCGCGGTTTCAGTCTCATGTTTGTGTGATGTCTCAAGGGTAAACATACCGCGCGTATCTGCGCTGTTTCCAGTGGGGCTGTAGCTGTGAGTGTTTTCACTATTTTGTAGTTAGGCATCGGCTTAAGCTAAAAATTGACGTGTTACTCGACTCCTCAACATTTCCGCTTTACACTGCGTTCCTCGCGTTTGTCTTCACTTCGTTCTGCACGGTGGCCGTATAGGGCAGACTTCGCCCCCTCCCCTCTGATGGCCGCACGCCTAAGCGTAGTGCCAGGGTTACGCTGCTATATCATCATGCTGCTAAAGCATCCTCTGGTTTCTTGAGACTTATAAAGCAGCACCGCAAGCAGTGTATAGTGGTTCTGAAGACTAGAGCCACTACTGAACATGCAGAAATTTTAGCCTGACAAAACTAGCACGATGCTGCTTGACTGCCCAGTCTCAATGTAAACTTCGTACAATGCGTGCTACCTGACCAGTGTCGTGTGTATTATGTCATTGGTACCAATGCCAAGTAATAAAGGAAGAACATTTTGTGCTTACGGCAGTGGTTAAAGCGCTTGCCTTCACACCATCAGGGCCTAGGTCCGAATAGCAGTGGTGCGATAGAAATCCTTTTTTCTTCGTGAGTAGGATGCATTCACGTGATCCACATGCATTCGAGCAACGAAAGCGTTCGTGCTTAGTTTATTGGTTAAGGCGCTCGCCTTGGAAGCGTGAGGAACTAGGTTCAAAATTTAGTTTTTTTTAGCGCTGGCAAAACGCATACACAATACACATGATTCATGTGCATTCGGAAAAACAATCGTTGGCAGTTAGCTAAGTGAAAACTTATTGTGAGTACATTTCTGACAAAGAAGTAAGCGTACAGCGCATAGCTTTTAAAAATGTTATTTTTTTGGTTTCTGAAAAATTTCGCCATTTTGTGAAAAGTGATTGTGAGTGCACTTCTGATAAACAACAGGAAACCTATTGTTTTTTTTTAATCCGGTATTTTCTGCATTCTGAAAAATTTGTGCAATTTTGTGAAAAGTGATGGTGGGTGCACTTCTGACCAAGAAGGTAAGCTTTATATATTTCGGTAGAACACATTCACATGGTTCATATATATTATGGCCAAGGAAGGGTTCTTGCCTCTGCCTCATAGATTAACGTACTCGCATTGAGAGCTTGAGGGCCTATACGTTCGAATTCCAGTGCTGTGATGAAAGTTTGTTTTTCTTCGTTGGTACGACGCATTCACATGGTTCATATACATTTGGGACAACAAAGCATTGTTGCTTAGCAACAAGCCGGTCACTTTAACTACTTTCTGTGTTAGAAACAAAGCACCCGCAATTGTTTTGGTATGACACAAACAATTAGCAACTTTTGCATGTGTGGCCTTTCCTTTCCAACTTATGCATCTGAAGGTTATGTAATTAAGTGTATAAATAAAATGTGCTGTTGGCTATTTCCTTTTTTCAACACACTATAGATTTATCTAGACGTGGAATTTGTTGCGCCGACGTGTGGAGCTTTACCTGTTATCTATTCTGCTGCCATTCCGCTCACCTGCTCCCTCCTTCACATGACAAGGATAGTCGTCCACCGGATAATTCAATGAAGTATTTTCTCTCTTTCTCTGTTCGTTTGTCTGCTCCGGCCGTTTTCATTGTGCACGTGTGAAAATTTTGAAAATGCCCTGAAGGTAAAATGTTTGGTGTTTGCGAGTGCGAATGGGCTCAAGATGTCGATAAAAGTAAAAATTTGCCCCGTGTCTGCACGTTTCACTGCGAATTTCGTCGAAAGGCGATAATTTTGCGTCTGGAGAGAAGGAAGAAAATCTTTATTTGTTGTTGTGTGTGAAAAATTTGGTGAATGGTATTCTGGAGGCGCTGCGAGTGCCTTGATGCCAGCAGTGAAGGTGAACGAGCGCATTGAGGGACGTGAGACATGAGCGCTATCTTGCAGTTATTTCGGAAAACGAAGCGTGCGGCGTGCACACCCGTCTCGGAGGCCGTGTGGTGTAGAACGCAAAGCGACCGGTAAGTGCCATCACCGTGTTGTTTTAGCAAAGCGATAGAAACACTTGCCTTTTCGTGCATTTCGTTGCATTGTCAGCGCAGCGTGATAAACGCTGCGGTCCTTGGTAATACTTATGCATGCCTTCTCTAGTATAAAGAGACACATACAGAATATTGACGTGCAGTTATTTTGCCTCAGCTACGTGCAATATTTGCTTTTTAACTAACAATCGCACAAGTATGAACACCGAAACTTGAGCATTATTGGTGGGCAATGCGGATGGGGCTGGATTTGGACCGTTTCGAGTATCATTTAAGGGGGCAAACAGACATGTGCACCGACAGACAGACAGACAGACAGACAGACAGACAGACAGACAGACAGACAGACAGACACAGACGGACGGACGGACGGACGGACGGACGGAGCAAAACGTTTTGTGTCGAAGGTCCCCAAGAGACTATCGTAATTGAAAACGGACACAAAGCGCACTGCGCTTGGTTTTGGTGCAACAACTCGGAAACTTCGCAGTGAAACTTTTCCGCTTTGCAGCGGACGACAGGTAAGCGCATGCACTCTTTGTTCGGTACAAAGATGCACGCGCTATCCTTATCAAAACAGCTACAGGGTGAACCGAAACATTTCTGTTGCTGCTTTACAGTCAAGCTCATTTTTATTTCGGCACTGCGCATTCATCAGTAATCTTTTAAGCATATAAAGCCATTTGTGGACAGTTTATCATGAGCCGATTGACTCCAGCTGACTCGCAGACAAAAATTTCACTTCACTATTAGTTTTGTTAGCGGTAGCTCGTACGATTTTTTTCTTCAAGAAAAAATTTTGAAAATTATGTTTACCGAACGGGCTTCTTTGATAAACTGCATCGGCTTTAGAGCATTACGACGGCCACATTTCAATGTATAAGGTAGAACTCACAGATTTATTTGCGTAGCAATGACTGGTTGCATTCCGTGTTACGATAAGTTTGTATTACCCGCGCTAAGGCTAGGCTGCGTTTCGCTTTTGATATGTGACTTTCAACGTCCCAAAACCACCATATGATATGAGAGACGCTGTAGTGGAGGACTCCGGAAATTTGACCACCCGGGGTTCTTTAACGTGCACCCAAATCTGAGCACACGGGCCTACAACATTTCCGCCTCGAACGGAAATGCAGTTGCCGCAGCCGGGATTTGATCCCGCGATCTGTGGGTCAGCAGCTGAGTACCTTAGCCACTATACCACTGCGGCGGGGCTGCGTTTTGCCTTTGAACTTGTGAAACGTTGTTTTCGATCTTTTTCGCACACTCTATAATTGTGTCGCTTCTAGATGTTTTTATTGATGTCCATGTTGTTATTTACATCATTTTTAAGGTGTGACATATGATGGTGCAGCGACAGGCGCATAAGAAGAGTGATGCTAACGAGCACAAAACCATGAGGTAAGCCACATACGCCTTATTTCCATAAACACCGATGAGAACCAGCGTTCACAAAATTAATGCATGTAGGTACGGGTTATTCTAAATAAATAGAGAAAATCCGCCCAATCCTGATGCTCGAAATGTTGAAGAGGTGGGCTGCCAATCGCTAACATTATCAACGAACTAAAATCTTTGGGAATTCAGCCTTTTCCGCGCACTATAATAATCCTTATCTGCATTTCCGATACTCGTGGTTCAGATACCCACAGCAGCAAGCGAAGCTTCTTGGTGCATTCTCATGTTGCTTTTCTGCAACGTATACAGAAAAACGTACCTCGTGTTTAACATACGTAACCGGCTCGCGAACTCAACTGCTCCTCTCTATAGGCTGAGCATAGTTCCCTTAGCATAGCGCGATGCGTTGCTCGAGCGAGAAAGAAATCGCACCGCCGCTTGTCAGGGCATAACGCATAATTGAAACAGCCAAATCAGATTGCATGCGCTGCTGCTGGCGTGGGAAGCAACGCCGAAAAACGGCAGGAGTGCTGGCGGGGAAGCCCGGCCGGTTTCACCTCGAACACGCCAACTTTGACACCAGACATACCTCTAACAAAGGCGGTTGGGTAGCCCGAAAATATTTGCAGGGTTCCTCTTAGTGAAAGTGGGTCGTACCCCATATTCATTGAAATAAAAAATAAGGCAAATCCCATGCCCCTTGGGAATCGATGTTATGGAAGTATGTCGACAGAAGGTTACTGTGTTGTAACTTTTTTTGAGCGAAACGTTACGAAGTGGCGCTAAAGATGTGTACAACTGCACAAACAGACATATGTTAAACAGTCGCTCATATTATATATATATATATATTATATATATATATATATATATATTATATATATATATATATATATATATATATATATATATATATATATCCAGTAGCTGCCAGTTGAGTAAGAATGGGCACAATAAAATAAATATTAGAAACATCTGAAGCAGTAAGCTGCTCGCGAGGACGGTATTCCTGGACAAAGCTACATAAATAAACTTCAGTGAATGACACTTAACTACAATTTACGTCAAGACGACGTGACGGCTGTATCAAAAGAGTACACGTGAATGTTTATAAAATTGGATAGCCAACACTGCGAGCACATTGATGTACTTACGAGACCTGGCGTAGCTCTGTGGTAAATACTTGATCGCCACGCAGTAAACTGTAGTTTGATTCTGGCTGAGACGTTGACATTTCTTCTTTGAATTCGGTGGGCACACGTCGATGCCAGCTTTTTCATAATGATGACCCCGTTCTTTAACGTTCTCACGCCGTTTCTTAAAGGGGCCTGAAACACTTTTTTCAAGTAACAATGGAATGAATTCACTGGAAGAGCTTATTGCCTCACGAATTCAACGCCGCAAACATTTTAACGATCCGTGCAGTGTGAGTAGAGTTACAAAGATTTGTCGCATGCTGCAATTGCATTCGCTCTTCTCTCGTCTCGACGAAAGCATTGTAAGCCAAGCAGGGAGGGATGGCAGGGCCACAGCAAAACGTTACGCGTGCCTCGTCACCTTCAGCACTTTTTAATATTTTTTTTCTTGGATGCGCGGCTTTTTCAGTGCGATCGTGCGCGCACTCGTGGAAGTAGCAGCCTCCCGAGGCGATCTCTGTAACGAGCGAGTGTGCCATTTTCAAATCAGCCAATGGCTGATAGATTGGCTTACAACGAGTGATATTGGGATTCTTCGGTGATTTGTCGAGAGAAGGCGATTCTTAGCTGACTGATAATTTATTTTGAATTCCAGGCCGAAAGCTGCGCTATAATCGGCTGGCATGTTGTTGGGAGCCTCTACAGATCTGCAGCGGTTTCTGACCATGCTCAGAAAGTGTTGCAGGGCCCCTTTAACCTCCTCGCCATACCCGCTCGCAGGTATGGGCCACAGTCTAGTGGAAAGTGTTTGGCGACGTACGCGACGAAATTAGGACATTCTTCATGTCATGACCAGCAAACCGTACTCGTCAGACACCGTCTTACGAGAGCATTCAAACGTGGGTAGATAGATAGATAGATAGATAGATAGATAGATAGATAGATAGATAGATAGATAGATAGATAGATAGATAGTGAAAGTGTGAAAGTGCATGGAGCACGCATTCATTGGTCTAACGTAACGCACGGGCGCGAGTGCACTGAGCATTACAGCGGTACAAGGCAGTCGCCGCCTTCATTTGCCCAGAGCAAATACGGCCGCTGCGCCTTAACTTCGGTACATGGGCGGGTATGCTGAACCACCACTCCAGTGATGAAGTTTAAAATTTGAAGGGTGGAAGCATGGCATGTCTGTATGGCATAATGAATGTAAGAAGTGTGCTAGAGAGGACTAGCGAAATCGACAGAGAGCACTGACTTGTCTGGCAGAAAAATGGTGTTCCGCGTCACCATCATGAAAAAGTGGCTGGTGAAAGCGATGTCAAATATTGATTTCGTTAATTAGTTCGGTCGCACGACAAAGAGTGCCCGACGTGAGAGGCCACCAGTTTTGGCAACGTGGTGGCGGCTCAGTGTCCTGCCTCACTTCCAGCAGGACGACGTATGGCGAATAATCTTTCCCGTATTTAATTAGGACGGAGTAATTAATCAGGTTTTCCCATCGAACACGTCCTTTATCGCGACACTTGTCCCAGTGATCCATGCTCATAGTTATGAAAGCGACGCTACACTCAAAACACGTGCTCTGGCAGTGCGAAGCGAGGTGCACGAGCATTAAACCTATGCTCTTTCGGCCTGTTGGGTGGGTGCAGTTTGCAGGCCACACCTATTCGACCTTCCCCAGACACTGCACCAAGCCCACAGCGAGGGCACCACGCTGGCCTCCTGGTGCCAGCGTGGGAGCTCAATATCCGCCTCTTCGCAGGGCTCCAATAAAGCTTTGTTTCTAAGTCAATCTGATCACATCAATCATGACGCTGTTGTCGACGAAGCCGTATATTTATGGCATCCACTCGCACCACTTAGGACTTACCAAAAGATACATTATTTGTTTTATTTTGAAATTCACCTCAAAATTGCAAACCGCCATCTCACCGGGATCGTTGTGTCAGGGCCATAGGCACGCGAATGGGGTGAGGGGAGGTGAAGGAGGTGCGCCAAGCATACATCGACGTAATAAGGAGGGGGACAAGAGGGGGTGTGAATTCAGTCCCATACATTGACATTATAGGGATTGGGAGTGCTGCGACGATCCTTCCTACCCCTGAAGGGGAAGTCTGTGCACGCATATGGTCAGGGTCAATTTGTATCCAGAGGACCTTGCCTTGTAACCAAATTACAACCAGTTTAATTCAGCTGTTAAGATCCATTGTGAGAGACTGCCTTTCTTTCTTTCTTTTCATTTGTCTATCTAGCCTGTAATACCCTTTCGGAACCTCGTGTCAAGATTTAAAACATGATATATTTCTTCAGGTGGTTTCCCGAGCCAAAACCATGATATGATTTGAGTGACGCCGTAGTGAATGGTTCCGCAAAATTATTGTTTAACACGCAATGACATCGCATGCTAGATGGGTCTCTGGCATTTCAATTCCATCTAAATGCGACCGTCACTGCCGCGATCGAACTTGCGACCTTCGGAACATCACACCACCGCAGCCATGCGCCACAATTGCGGAATAGAGGCATGAGTAAAAATAAGAGAACGTACACGTGGTTTCTTACTAGGAAGTTTTCGAGTAGCGTTCGCTCAGTTAGCGTTTGTTACGCTCGCCCGATTTTTCCGTTCCTTAATGGGGGTCCGCAAGCGCTTAGCGTACGACGCATGCTCAGGGGGTGAATATCTAACACGAAGCTTTGCGTACGCGATTAAAAAATCTCAGTATTGCAATGAATCAAAACTAATAAATATATAAATAAAGAATGGCAGCTATCCACTGGCTGAACGATGGAGAGTGGGGCGAAGCATCCGTCCGTCCATGCATCTATCTGTGACCGTCCGTGCGTGCGTCTGTTCGTGCGTCCGCACGTCCATCCGTGCGTCCATCCCCGAGTTCGTCCATGCATCCGCTCCTGCGTCCATGCGTCCATCCATCCGTGCAGCCATCCGTGCATCCGTCCATGCATCTGACTGTGTGTCCGTTCGTCCACCTAGCCAACACGCCAAGTACCATCATCTCGCATTTTTTAACATATATTCCGCATATAGAAGCACCGCCAGCCAGCAGACATTCCAAGGACCAAAAGAGAGGTGGCACACGCACACTTTCCGACGGCTTGCGCTTCGGCTTTACTTCCCACCTTTAACCACCTAAAGTTCATGGTATATCCTAGTTCACTGTATTCATGGCACAGGGGCCCAACGCTCGCTAAACCTTTCTAAAACCAAGGAGGTTACGCCCAGCGAGTATAACGTACCAACCCTTTCTTGTCAGCTAGTGCTCAATGTACAGTATGGTCCACTATTGGAGGGAACACGGCAACGCGTGGTTGACGACCCGCGTGGCCCAAACTGGTGGCGAGATTCGTAAACGCAACGCATGCGCATAGACGTGAAAGGGTGGGGCTTGCCGCCTTTTGTCTACTACTTTCCGCTCCGGCGCTTGCAGTGCGCTGGATACGGCGTTCGCTTTTCCGCAGTGAGATTCATATCTCCGCCACTCTCCCTGCCCGTACCCGGGGAATAGGCGCGCAGAAAAGAAGTGCCGTTTCTTTGTTGTCGCGCTTTCTCGGCAGCTCTGTTGCAATTCCATTCATGGCCACAGCAGCCGATTTCATATTACCAGCGAAATGCAAAAAAAAATCGCGTGCCTATAGTACTTTAAAAAAACGTTAAGGAAACACGTGTTTGAAAATAATGTATCCCACTACGGCGTGACACAAAATTATATCAATATTGCGGATTGCGGTACCCAGGAAATGTTAGTTCTAACTCGCGTTACCTTTCGTTTTCTTCGTTGAAGCGAACACGCTTGAAACACCTTATTAGGAATATGCGATAGCACTAACTTTTCCGAAAATCATTACGTTTCATCTATGCGTGCGCTGAAAAACGGTGTACATAGAAAACTACGAAGTAAATGAAGAATTTTTTCCCTAAAACTTTTCTGACAGACAGGTCAAGTTAAGTCAGATCTGTAGCCTCGAAACATTTGAGTAATGCAAAGGTAATGAAACATATCTGTGCCCTGTGAAATACAAACCGAAATGCAGATCTGTATAAACAAACGAAGACTACGCGTGACAGAACTAGGCACCGAAAAAAGTTATATTAGTAATGCTCATGATTACGCTGGTAATCAGAAAGTGGCCCTTTCGCGATGGCAGTGACAGCACGCTGGCTGCATTCTTTGGTGTAGAGCTCGACTATTCGAAGCCTTTTGTCCTCAGGTACTCTAGCCATGCCACTTCTAAGATGAACATTGTCCCGTCTGCAAAACAGTTACTACTGGCCTAACCTACTGCTGCTGTAAAACATCACGTCCAACATGTGCCGACTGTCAAAGACGCAAAGCACCACCCGGCAGGCCGGCAGGCTTATTACATTCCGTTCAAGCACCAGCAAAGCCATTCGCCCAAATCGGAATGGATTTCCTGGGCCCATTCCCAACTTCTACCACAGGGAACAGATGGATCATTGTTGCCGCTGATTACTTGTCTCGCTACGCAGAAACTAAAGCCATGCCGAGGGCCACAGCAGCAGAAGCGGCTCATTTCTTCATAGAAAACGTCGTCCTTCGCCATGGTGCTCCAACAGTTCTCATCACGGATAAAGGAACTGCGTTCGTGGCAGAACTTTTGGAGTCTGTTCTCAGGCTCAGTGGTACAGCTCACCGGAGAACAACGGCGTACCACCCACAAAAATGGACTAAGAGAGCGGCTTAATAAGACCCTCGCAGACATGCTCTGCATGTATGTCGACACAGAACACAAGAACTGGGACGAAATCTTGCCTTATGTGACCTTCGCCTATAACTGCCCGGCAGGAAACTACCGGAATGACGCCGTTTAGTTTAATCACGGGCGCGAAGTAACTACAACGTTGGACGCTATGCTGCCGCACGAGTGTGACGACACTCACGCTGACGCCGAAGAATTTGGTCAGCGTGCCGAAGAAGTCCGACAGCTAGCCCGCGTGCGTATTTGTCACCAGCAACACAAAGATGCGAAACGGTACGACCTACGACTAAATTGGTAACCTACAAACCAGGCGACAAGGTATGGGTCTGGATCCCAATACGTCGACGCGGACTTTCAGAAAAGCTATTACGACGATACTTTGGCCCATATCGAGTCACCCGACGATTGAACGACATCAACTACGAAGTTATTCCTGACGGCAATTGCAGTTCCAGTCGCCGAAACTGCTCACCGAAATCGTGCATGTCATCCGGATGAAACCCTACTTGTCCAGCTAACTCTCGTTTGTCCTGTGCGTGCCGGTGCATATGTGCGTTTTTGTAAGTAGAGTGTCTTGGCTGCGCATCGGGACGATGCCATTTTTGGAGGGAGGCAAATGTCACGTGCGTCCCGCGAAAAAGACGAAGGCGACAGCGCATACGCGCATCTGCACGCTTTTATGCAGAACGCAACAACGACAAAGATGAGGAACTCTCTCTCACGCGGTTAACAAAAAGACCGTCCCGCTGCTGTTTTCTCAGCGTCTTCGAGTACGACCTCTCTCTTGACGTCGGGTCAGTAGTATGTATGTATGTATGTATGTATGTATGTATGTATGTATGTATGTATGTATGTATGTATGTATGTAGTATGTATGTGTATGTATGTATGTATGTATGTACGTATGTATGTATGTATGTAGTATGTATGTATGTATGTAGTGTATGTATGTATGTATGTATGTATGTATGTATGTATATGTATGTACGTACGTACCTATGTATGTACGTATGTATGTACGTACGTATGTACGTATGTATGTACGTATGTACGTACGTACGTGCGTATGTACGTACGTATGTATGTATGTATGTAGTATGTATGTATGTATGTATGTATGTATGTATGGATGTACGTAGTGATATCTCTGCCAGTATGTCTGTCTGGCGACGAGCACTAGTCCCCACGGCCATCCACGCCCGCCGCTCCGCTTCGTCCATGCCCCACCAACGATCCGACACGCACGGTGACGATCCAGGAGACTGAGAGAACCACTCGTTCCTTGCGAACCCAGCCGGCGACGAGCCCGAGCCGCTGCGTCCGTCCATGCCTGCCGGGTGTCTTCGTTTATGTCCCACCAATTATTCGACACGTACGACGACGACCCAGAAGGCTGATATTCCTTCCTTAAATAGGCAAAATTTATTTCCTAGTGCTGCAGTGTTTCGAACCCACTTCTCCCCGCTCCGAAGTTCGTGGCACTAGGCGACCCTGCCAATAAGCGCACTCTCTAGAGCACACTAACGGGGAGTTATTCATGTACATCCTTTACCATTGGCGGTACTCGGAATTCGGAGACACTTCAGCATGTTCTCGTTATCACTAGCAAGATGGCGCTAAGAGAAGGTTTTAAAGATCGTCACCACATTCATTGCGATGTGCGTGCGCCTCCTACCCATACAACCAGTACATTGCCCTACTTTGCCCTACAGGGTGTGGTCAGCCATGCACGTGCGCTTATCTCGCGATTGAGATGGTTTCTACGTCTTCCACATTCATGAAACTGCCTGCGTTGAAGTTACCGTGCTCAAGAAGGCCACTTCACTCGCTGCAGTGGCCTGCAGTGGCCACGTTTGGCAAGGAGCGCGCTGCTCAAGCATAAGCAATTAACAACTGTGACACTTGTTACTTCGTGCTCGTTCTTAGTGTCCTTGTGCGTTCACGCGTCCTTTAGATTTGAGCAGTGCGATTTCAGCTGTGAGAGTTGTTAGTTCGCACTTGTTTTGCGTGTTTTTTTTTGTCCGTCCGTTGTGTTGTAGCGGAATAGCAGGAAGGCAAAAAGCTTTCTTTAAAGGACGAAGACAGAGGGTCAAGACGTCTTTTCAGTACGAACGCATCACGACGACTCGTTTATTGAACGTTATGTACACCACTCTCGTAGAGAGAGAAGGGAAAAGTAAAAAAACATGCAGAGAAACACAAGCACATATAGTAAAAAGAGTTTTTTCTGCACCCCGCATGTGCCACGTTTTCCAGCGACTGGAGTAGCTAACAGAGTCAGTCCCTGGGTTCAAGCCTTATTTCCACGGTAGTCATGTAGCTCGCAAAGGCGCGCCGACGTTGAGGACGCGCTCCCCTTTTTCTGGAGCGCAGCTGCTGCCCGGAAACGCGTGTTCTCCAAGTTGCCCCTTTTGTGCCTTTTTGCTGAGGGTCGTTCACGAGTCGTTCAATTAGTGCGTCAGAAGCAGTGGTTTTGTTTCTATTTTGCGACAAATACAACACGTCCCCCGGATGAGCGACCTCTTGAGCTCATTGTCCGCCGACTTCTAGGGGATAAGGCATCTTCATGGGTCGCTTAGCTTCTGCTCCCCCGCTTAGTTGCAATCTGCAGGCCAGCACTATGCCGTGTTCGCCTTTAAAAGTTTCTTCGATTCTGGCGGTCTTCCACAATTGTCGTTTTAGATGATCTTCTTTCAAAAGAACCGAATCGTATATCTTTAGGTCACTCGTCTCGTTGGACGGGACACATGTGCTGATATAAGCTCCAACAAGTATTCTTCCGCCACCGCTTCCAGAATCATTCAGCCACGGTCGATCGGTACGTCCAGCGTCGTGAGAGATGCGTGTGACTACCTGGAGTTTCGGCTGGCAGGTGATGTGGAGGAAGGGTTGTGAGCTTCTTTCCGACGACGAAATGTGCCTGCGACAGTGGTTCTAGCTCTTGAGCATCATCGTAGGTGAAAGTCAATGAGGGTGAGTTTATCACTGCTTCCACTTCGTGCAACACAGTTGTGAGTTCTTCAAAGCTTAAACTGCTCTGACCTAACATTTTGCGCAACGCTACATTCACTGATAGGACCAACCGCTCCCAGAATCCACCCCACCAAGCTTCCCTTTCAATAATAAACTTCCACTTGATATGCTTTCCGGCGTAGTATGACTGCATTTCCTCTGATTTAGCAGTAGGAAAATTGCTCTCAGATCCTTAGCTGCTCTAGTGAACGTTAGAGCATTGTTTGAATAAATAGTCGAGCAGATTCCCCTGCGATCCACGAAGCGCTTGAATGCCAGGAGAAGGGCGGTAGTTGACATGTCGCTGAGTAGTTCAAGATGTATGACACGTGTCACAGCGCAAGTGAAAATAGCAATGTAACATTTTCGGACACCACGCGACTGTTTACAAATCAAAGGTCCAGTGAAATCAATGCCGACAGTGTCGAGCGCAATTTTCTTGTTACTCTGTCAGCTGGAAGTGGTGTTATTGGTTCTCTAACCAAAGGGCAACTTTGTTTTCGACAGACGAGGCACTGCTTGATGACCTTCTTTCTACCTGGCGCCCTAGGATTATTCAATACGACTCTCGCAGTTGTGCCAAGGTATCACGCACCCCGGAGTGCTGCATTCTCACGTGCTTTTTCCTTATAAGCAGAAGCGTGAAGGAATCAGTGCTGGGAAGAATGATCGGATGTTTAGTTTCTTTGGGGTTTTCGGTGAACTGCAAGCGTCCACCAACTCGCATGAGACCCTCCCCGTCAAGGTAAGGGTTCAGTTGCAAAACAAGAGAGCCTTTGTGCAGCGGTATTTGTGCTTTCGTGTTGGAAATGTCGTCACTGAATGACTCTATTTGAATTGCCACCAACCAGTACTTCTCAGCATCGATCACCTCTTCAGCTCGTAGTGGTCCACCTTATCTTTTGTCCCCGTGGCAGCAGTTGTTGACAAAGCGGCGGACCCACGCATTTACGCACACGACTCGGCTAAATGCGCTGAACTCCTCTACTTTCAGTACTGCCTCGAGCAGCGATGATACTATTGGCATCACCGTCACTTTTCGCTCTTCCAAGTGGCATTCTCCTGCCCCTGAGCTAAGCTCGCTGGTTTTTGGCCAATGCGTCTCATCCTTGTGAAGCCGATGAAGTCCTGTCCACACAATTCGCTTTCCAACAAGGCTGATGGGAGGATACCAATCAGCGGGGTTGTCCACTCCGGGGCAGTGTGTACAATCCTTGGGATCAGTCAGCGCTTGCAGCTCTGATACTCGGTTTGCGTTGAAGGGCTTCCACTTTGCAGCGTTTCTTTTAATCCAGCGCATGGCTACTGTTGAATCAGTCTAAAGCATAGTAGAAGCATTCTGTAGGTCCAAGTACTTGGCGACGTAGTGGCACAGTCGAGCACCCATGAGTGCCCCCATCAGCTATAGTCGGGGTAACGAGAGGCGCTTCATAGGACCTAATATTGATTTGGCCCCAATTAGGCTTATAGTGATTGTCCCCTGGGGAGACGTGCTTGCAACGTATGCGACAGCACTTTTGGCTGGCATCGTAGATAATCTGCATCATTTCTCTTCATCCGAAAATTCCTTGCGATGGTTCTCGGAATAGAAACTACCTTGATGCAGCGAAGAACTTCACACCAGCTTTTCCACTCCACCTGCATTATTTCTGGCAAGAGATCATCCTAACCAGCACCCAACTCCCACAATCTTTGAAACATTATCTTTACATAGAGCATCGTGGGAGCATTGAACCCACAGGGGTCAAAAATTCTGGCTGAGTCTTGCAACACGAATCCCCTGCTTTCAGTTCTTGTGATGAGGAATTCAAGAAGTGAGGTCAGATTGTACTCAGAGTTATCTGTATGAGCATTCCAACCCATTCCTAACACCTTGGTGGCTGTAAAAGTCACGCCATCCCCTTACGTTTTGCCAAGTTTACATCTTCTATGAAGTCGATTAAATCGTGGTCGTTAGACATCCACTTGCGGAGTGAAATTAGGCTTGTGACAATATGTCGCTTAATTGCTGGCATAATCTTTAGCCTGCTCAAGGCTGTCGATTCAATGACAAGGTCTTCAACAAGGAGGTGCTCGCGCAGTATGCTAGCAGTTTCAGCATACTGCTCCGTGAATCTTTCAAGATAGTGTTGTAATGTTGCGGCCAGTAGGAAAGGGCTTGATATGACACCGAATAGTACGCGTGTCATCCGGTAAGTCGCCACCGTTGGTAGTTCTTCACCTTTCTTCAGCGTAGTTTCATACCGAAAAAACCACACATCATTCCGGTCACCTTGTGACAGAGATATTTGAAGAAGTGCCTTTTCAATATCCGCAATGAGGCCGATGTTGTAGGTGCGGAAGTTGATTAGCGAATCGGTCAGCTCTAACTTAAGTTACTTCCCAGAACATCATTCAGTGATAGGTAATCCTTGCCAGTGGATGATGCGTCGAACACTATACATCATTTTGGTCGTCTGGCTTTCTTGTCGCAGAACTGCTTGATGCGGCATTTAGTACACCAGACCTCCCGAAGTGCTGCGATGCTTGTGGACTGGCTCTGCATAGCCCTTTTCTATATGTTCTCGTAAGCAGCGTCATATTCCACTATCATGGAATCTCCCTTCAAAAGCGCGCTGTTTGGGCTTCAAGACGCTTCAAGGCGCACTCGTGGTTGCCGTCGAGCTCATCAACCATAAATCTCCAGGGAAAGACACTGTGCACCGACCACTCTCAAATTCGACGGTTTCAATGAAGTTCTGTTGGACTTCGTCTTACATTTGAGTTGGTTCGTGTTCTTTGATGCCAATGTGTTCGAGCTCCCAGAATGACCTCAACTGAGTCGAGATTTCTTTGTTAGTTTGGTTGCTCATTACGACTCGCATTCGCCAACAACAGAAGGATAGACTCCTGATGACATTCCTGTGTCAGCCTGGTCCTGGACTGTCCATCCGAATACAGTGCTCACTGCCATCAGCTTTGGTGTTAGACGCTTGGGTGCTCCCGTTACTAACTCCCAATAATGATTGGCAGCGATTATCAGGTCGATGTTTTCACTTCCATCACCCTGCACGACGTCTGCAGCTGGCAAGTCAAACTGCAAAAGTTCAAGTAGAACTAACTTGGAAGGTGTAGCCATGATATCTGCGCAGAGGACAACCACTCTTATTCGTTTTCAGTTATACTGGATTCGCAGCCACAGCTCAACCCCACGCGCCTTGGGTGGTCTATAGCCGAGTTGTCACCGAACGCATAGATTCTGAGCTTCTATTTCCCGAGCACCTTTAACTGTAGTCTTTCAGAGAGGTTACGGTGGATGAACGTCCGTGGACTGACACCATCTAGGAGAAGCCAGACAAGGGTACTTTGTGCAGGCGTTCCATTCAACCTCGCGCAGTCTGAACACAAAACTGATGCCCTTCTGTGCACATAAAATTCTGCTCTGAGGCTAGAGAAGACTTTAACACCATGGCTTATCTAGTAAATGGTGGAGAGGATGCACGTTGATCAGCGCCGTGGTGTCCTATGAAATCAGGATCACACATAGGCGTGAGGTGTCTTCCGTTACAGTTGGTACACCTGAGCCATTTGGCCTTATGGCACTCTTTTGACATGTGCCCCTTAATTGTGCAACGGAAGCATCTGTTCTCACTCTTCAGCACCTCCCTTTTGTCAGCTGCCGACATCTCTGCATTGCAGTTACTGGTTTCGTGCACTTTGACGAGCAAAACAGACAACCTTTTCTTTCCTTGGTCATGGTATGCAATGCCGCAACCGAAGATATTTTTGCTGCTTTAAAGGTGCCTTTACGGCTTTCCATAGACCATTCTGCACTGATGACCCTTGGTGCTTCGACCCGCTGCACATTCTGTCGCGCTTGAACCTCGATTATCAGGAAATGCACAAATGCCTCCAGATCCCTGCCTCATGCCATAACATCTCTTTTTCGGCAGTATTCTAGCTGAAGGTCCACAGGCACCACTTTTTTTTAGAATGGCCAGAAGTAAGGCTCCGTACTTGTTTACAGCTACGCCGAGAGAAGTGAGGCTTCTTATACCCATCTACACTTCTTCAACAAGGTCTCGCAGTTGGCTGAGGTTCCGCGAGTCACGCACTGACCTGATGGTAAGCTATCTGGACATGTAGTCCTCGATGATCACTTCCTTTCGATCGAACCTTTCGTTTAGCAGTGAGAGTGCAACTTCATAGTTTTCTTCAGACGAATCGAGGCCTGCGACAGAGGCAGCTGCTTTTCCTCTCAGGTAACTGTTCAACTACTTGAATTTGTCCACATTGGAGAAGTGGTTGTTAGAGTTTATTGTCGAGTCTAACTGACTCCAAAAACCTTGCCAATGTAGAAGCTCACCGTTGAACTTTTTATTTCTAATTTTGGCAGCTTTATGGTGGGTGTCACTTGCGGCATGTTATAGCTGGATTCTCTATGATCGGCGAACATTGAGATGCGATGTAGCGAAGTGGTCACTGATGCGGTGTTAAGTGCAGCTAAGCTCGCGCAGCATGCCCTGTACTTCGGTCTTTGCTACGCTTATTCTTCTTTGTAATTTTGGGAGCTTGATATTTTCTCTTCTAATGCACCATCTTCTACGCCTTTCTCAATTTCCCCTTCTTGTTCTTTGAGTGAATCTTCTTTAAGAGTGAGAAGGTTGATCTTTTCTTTAAGCTCACCCTGTGATGCGTCGCCCTCCATCGCGGCGATGTCGTTGAGAAGCTTCGTAGTCGCCGTTCGAACCACGGCCCTTTTGCGCTTGATTATGTTGAAGTCCATCTTGTCGGGGTCTCTATTCTCGGGTTTCAGCACCAAAAAATGTTGTAGCGAAATCATCATCGTCATCATCATCAGCCTGACTACGTCCACTGCAGGACAAAGGCCTCTCCCATGTTCCGCCAGTGAACCCGGTCCTGTGCTTGCTGCTGCCAATTTATACACGCAAACTTCTTAATCACATCTTCCCTCCTAACCTTCCGTCTCCCCCTAACCCACTTGCCTTCTCTGGGAATCCAGTTAGTTACCCTTAATGACCAGTGGTTATCCTGTCTACACGCTACTTGCCCGGCCCATGTCCATTGCCTCTTCTTGATTTCAACTATGATATCCTTAACCCCAGTTTGTTCCGTAATCCACTCTGCTCTGTTCTTGTCTCTTAAGGTTACACCTACCATTTTCTTTCCACTGCTTGCTGCGATTCAACTCTACAGGCAGATAGCCTGTAGAGTTGAGTCCCAAGAACGTTCGCATATCACACGCAAAATATCAACAGGAAGGCATTTTAAAAGAATTTTGAAGCTTGCGCGAACCATCGACTTCATCATGCCATTTACACCATCAAAGGGGACCCCTAGGTGACCTTCTACTTCCCTTACGTCACCACGCTTCATTCAACAAAACAAGTTATGATGATGTCATAGCCACCATTTTTCTTTTGTTGCGTTTGTTATGGCTGTCTATATTTCTCGGCGGCTGGTTCCGAGTGCGTGGCCATGACGCAGGCTTAGAAGTTTCTGTGTTTGGTAATATTGCAGTACTGTACCATATTCAAATGTAATTCTTGATGCGGACTCTGTGGAAGTGTGTCACGATTCTGTGTGCTGAAGTGGTCAAAAGCTGCGCACGCTAGGTGGTGGCCGTTGCACACAGTTTTTGGAGCTCTCTCAAACCGAAAGTCAAACTTTTCCGTAATCAGGGGCTGTAAATAATTATTTGTCGCGTTCTGCAGTGAACGATGTGCCGTGTCATGACTAAGAGGCCCCCAGCAACACATAGCAGCGGAAAAACGCCAGGCCATAGTTTTTGTGTCAGTACCCCTTTAAGCCTTTCTTCCACGGTAGTCGTGTAGCTGGTAAAGGTGCGCCGACGTCGAGGACCCACTCCCTCTTTCTGGACCACTTGTCTCATTTGAAGAGTTCCGTTGCTTCCCGGAAATGTGTCTTCTCCAAGTTGCCCATTTTGTGCATTTTGTCGACGGTCGTTCACGGGTCGTTCAATTAGTTCCTCAGAAGCGGTGGCTTTGTTTCCATTTTGCGACAAATACAACACTTGTGCTTGAATAGACCACTGCAAATTTTGAGCTTGTCTGCCATCCGGCTCGACATAGCAATTTGCAGCTATCGCATTCTTGCTTCGCCCTTGCGCTGAAACTGTGACTTTTTTATGTGCTTCTTGATGCCATCTTTCCTCAAATTTCATGATATGCTGTGTCCAGGTATATTTCGATAACTTCAACTGCCGCAACGGCAAAAACATAATCATGAACGTTAGTACGCGGAACGCAGGTGTAACACGTTCGGCATCCACGTGATGCGTCCACGTCAAATGGTACTGATAGCTGTCAAACAACAATAGGCATCATTCAAGCTGTGATATATCAGTGCATGATAACTGCTTAACTACCTCTCGGAAGACATGTTGTCATTGCGTTTCATGGCGATTCTTATGGCAGAAGGAGCAGTCATGTTTCTTTTTCCTTTAGGGACGAAACTCCTTAGGGTTTGGGCTTATCCGCCGTAGCTGTCGTAATCACTGCTAGACGAAATGCTCACTAGATGGCGCTGCGGCGTTCGCTCTAACCACTACCTCATTTACGTGGCAGCAATGCGAAAGCGGTAGGTGCGAGTTCATGAACAAAGTGCTCCACCGAAACCTGGCCTTCGTGTGGGGCATACCCAATAGGGTTTCTTATGGGAGTGTCCCATAAGAAACTGAAAGGAGACACCGTGGGAGGTGATGCTAATAGACTTTCGATGTCCCTGCTATATTTTATGTCTATAATAATAACCCTCGTCTATTTGAAAGGCGACTCTGTTTAACGAGAGACACATTCCCCCCCCCCCTTTTTTTTTACAATGCCAGCACTGTCACCTTTCTCCTGCAGCTGGTTTCTTTATCAACTCCTTGAATTAGCTGTCATACTTTTGTCATGTTTTCAATTACCCAGGAACGTGGTTGTTTTATTTAAATATAATTAGGGGCTGACATCAGTGAGTTTTGCTTCTCAAAAAAACAAAACAAACACAACCTTTTGCGTTGAAACATTTCCGTGCTGCGATTAGACTTACCTACCTTACGAGTTTTTTTTTAAGTGCTTTCTTCTCACTCATTGACACTGCGAGTATTCGCTATGTTTTTCCCATGGAAGAATGGTTAGCTGGTGCAAAAGACTAGACTCATGTCTAATAACAATGCGGGGTGTTTGCGTAGAGAGCTCAGTCAAGTTACCATGGATCTATTCTGAATACGACTGGAGTGGAATTAAAAATACGTCACTATAGGCAACGTGACAGAAAATTTCAATCTAATTAACGAACAGGCCAGCTACGTCTTTAGTTTTCCGCAAGCATTTCTCCGAGTACAAAAAAGCGTGTGCGAAAAACTCACAAAGTAAGTCGAGCTTTCTGTCATGGTATGTCGCCGTTCACATCAGTTACGACATCGTTGCATGCTCGCTCCCACAATTGACGGCCCTGAATATTTACCAGCTCTTTCATTTTCATCACTTCCTTTTGAAAGCACACCCGGCGCCCATTGTCTAACTTAGCTATAAATGAGGCATTTGTGTCTTTCTATACAGTAACAATACACAGAAGGTGTTTGGTAGCTTGCCGGACATACCGCGAAGTCATCGGACTGACACACACCAGAGCTACCACGAGCGTTGAACGTTGAAGAAGCAGCAGCGAATTGAAATGATGGAGCAGTGTGTACACGACAGACGAAATCAGCAGATAGATAGAAAGGCTCAAATAGGTACAAAAGTCATCCGTTTCACAGGAAGCAAACTACCCGGAAGCAAATGCACCCAGGGGAGAGGTGTACTGAAAAAAGAAAAGGAAGAAAAAA
Organism: Rhipicephalus microplus; assembly: GCF_013339725.1. Classification (NCBI taxonomy): domain Eukaryota; kingdom Metazoa; phylum Arthropoda; class Arachnida; order Ixodida; family Ixodidae; genus Rhipicephalus; species Rhipicephalus microplus. The sequence continues at coordinate 23,458 of NW_023610873.1, forward strand.
CACTGGCAAAAGTGTTTATGAGGGTCATTTCAGAGAGTACGCGCCTTCGGGTTCGTCGGAGACTCGAACCACGGATCCCAAAGCGGGCGCCCCTTTGTTGGTATGCGTGCCATTTATTTTATCAGAAAGTGAATGGCCAGCACGGAAGTTATGGCGGCACTGTATCCCCCACGATCATTTCCGCAGGTACGTGGACGTATTGTGAAAAGTTTAGGTTGGTTTTCAAAAAAACAAAAAAAATCTCTCCCTTTTCTCTTTTAAATGCGAAGCATCTCTTAGCAAACTTCGGCGACTTTGAGCGTGTCTATATCTATCTATCTATCTATCTATCTATCTATGTATCTATGTATCTATCTATCTATCTATCTATCTATCTATCTATCTATCTATCTATCTATCTATCTATCTACGACTTTTAGCTGTCCTGGCCAGTCCGATAATGCTATCGATACAAAAATTGGTATGACATAACATGACTGTATGACGAGCATAAGTGACTAGTCATAACATGAAAATCAAGATATGCATGTCATGAATGTCATGATTTACATATCATGGTCTTGCTGCTCTTGCGGTGGTTTCGCTCACATGACATGTTGCAAAACTGGTATGGTCTGACAAGACTGCATGGCGAACACATGCTACAGACCCTAACGTTAAAATTATGACATGCATGTCATGTAACAACAAGACTACATGCTACACTCGTGACGCACTCGCGGCCATTTCACTACAGTTTCGCATAGCCCAAATTTGGTATTACGGGACGGGCAGAGATGACAAAGGTATGTGACTGGTGCAAACAATGATAACCATCACGTGCGTGTCATGTAACAACATGACTACATGCCCCGCTCATGATGCGCTCAAGGCCGATTCGCAAGCTTCACATATACCAAGTTTAAGATTACGGGACGTAAATGGATGACGAAGGTATGTGACTGGTGCAAAACATTATAATAGTGAGATGCATGTCATGTAACAACAGGACTACATCCTACGCTTATGAGTGTCTCGTGGCCGTTTCGCTTGCTTGACGTGTAACGAATTCCATATTATGTGACGCGAACGGACGACATAGGTAAATGACACGTCCAAACAGGATAATGACGACATGCGTGTCATGTAACATGCCTGCACGACACACTAATATTGCGCTCGCGGCCGTTTCGCCAGTTTCACATATACCAAAATTGGTATGACGTCACGTGAATGGTTGACAAGGTATCTGACTGGTGCGTGCATAATAATCATGAGATGCGTGTCATTTAAGAACATGACTACATGCCACATTCAAGGCGCGAATACAGTCCGACGTGACCCGGCACGCGGGAGCGCCGGCGTTCGTTTCGTCGCGTCACGCCAGTGATGCCATTGTTATGACCACCATCGGTAGGCGCCATGCTGTCGCTGAGAAGCGTAGCCGGGCCGCGTTCCCACGCCTGGAACCCAGGTTTTCTTGGAACCAGCGTCGATAGCTGACGGGGGAGCGGCGCTCTTTTAATCCTCAAACAAGTAGCCGACTCGCCGAATGCCTATGCCCGCCAGGTATTGTCCCTGCTAGCCGGCGGATGAGACGTCATGTCGCCACGAAGCTGTAAGCCGTTCCAGAGGGGACAACAAAGACAGCATATTCCTTTGAAGAAACGGAGACCGCCGCCACAAAGTGCCCTGCTAATTGAGCGGACAGATTGGCGGACCGTTTGATGTCTGCTGTCCGAAGCTTGGGACCCCTCGACCAGCGACATACACGACGAGCAAGAGCCTCTCTGGCGCCACCTTTAAGTGCAGTGATCTTGACTCGAAATTGGATGTTCACGTGTGCCGTGCATGCTCGTACCCCTCACCTGTTGTGTGTGTGTGTGATTGGGGTTCCACTGAAGAAGGAGGAGCCCGACAGGGCTTATAACGGCGCCGCAGAGTGCAGGACGTCGCTCTGAACCAAGTAAAGGTTCAACCACCACGTTCGTAGTTTGTGATGGCTCTGAACTGTGTAGCGGTTCAACCACCACGTTCGTGGTTTGTGAACTCTTAACCTCATGCTGTAAATACTTGTAAATAGTGCCATAAACCTGTTTGTTTTTCGTATCCCATCTCGTAAGCGTTCGTTTCCTCAACCGAAGCTACACCACGCTACCACAAGAGACCGGGTTTTGTTTTCGTATCCTCCAGCGACCTTCCTTTCGACCGCAACAACTGGTCGTCGGAGGTGAGATACGATCCAGCAAGACCCCGAGCCGCAACAACTGGTCGTCAGCGGTGGGATCCGAAGCGACTACAGGAGAACAGCGCCGATGGATTCGCCACAACTGGTGGCAGCGGTGGGATACGAAGCTACAAGTGACAACAACAGTCGGCCCAGGAGAAGCAGCTGGCTCGAGACATGGATCACGTATGGGTGAGTGCTTGGCTTTTCCTTTGAGCTAACCAGGTTCTAAAAGAGGGTAAATTTAGAACTGGTAGTTAACTTTGCCGAAAGACTCAGTTTCGCCGTTTCGGAAAGTTGTTTTGGAAGTAGCGAGCACTCAGTACGATCATGGACTTACGGGAGCTGCAGAAGTCAGACTTGTTGCTGTTGTGTGAGGAATTGGGGATCGATACAAAGGGTTTGGCACGAAAACTCATAATCATTCAAGCGATTAATGATTTGGGGGCTGATGATGAGAAACTAAGTGAAGAATGGGACCTTATCATCGAAAGAAAACTAAGAGCAGCTCAGATGGAAGGAAAGAGTGAACACGAAAGAGAAGGCCTCAAGAGAAAGTTTTTCAAACAAGACTATGAGTTGCGTATGAGAATGGGACCCCAGCAAGGAGTACTTCTCGAAAATGAGGCAGAGTTCGAGATGTCTAGGTACATGCAGCCATATGAGGTATCATGGGATATGGGCCTGTATCTTAGACTCTTGAACGAAAGTGTAGTCTACTGAAGTGTGAGCGAGACACGTGGTCTCACAAGCTACTCACGGTTCTGCCCTGCGAGGCAGCGGATGTTGTTGCGCGACTCAGTGAGCAGCACGCGAACAACTATGAAGTTATGAAAGCAGAGCTAATCAGAAGATTTGGAACTTCTATTAGCAAAAAGAAAGAAAGACTCGCACCGGAGTCTGAAAGCGAGGCGCATCGCAAAGCGCCGGAAGTTGAGGCGCCTCATAAAGCGCGACAAGAACAGATCACGCCAGAGAAGGGCCCGCGTATTCTCGAATGCATCCATGTAAATGATGTAGAGAACGAGGCCGTGGCCGGTCTGGAGGTGGGGACAGTGTCGAGGGACGCTCCTTGCGTGGATGAAGAGGGTGCCAGCAGCCCTAATGGGCCCAGTAATGAGCTGAAAACCTTCTTCGTGCCTCAAGGGGACCTTTCGACATTGTCAAATGTAGGCATGGTTAGCGCAGTGGCTGATGAGAGCAAGAGCGCCACGCTTCAGCAGTGCAGCGATAATACCGCGCTGGTTTGCAAACATCGCAGAAAAAGGAAGAAGCGGAGGCATTCGTCACTGCGCAAGCCTAGGACAGGCCCCACTCAGTCACAAGAAAGACGAGAGGGTAGGCCACTAATACGTTTAAGGAAACGTCAATGGGGCTGTTCATGGAAGCACAAGCGGCGAGCCAGGTGTGGAGGGAGAAAGGAGGGTGCGTCACCCCAACGAAGCACGCGGTTCAGCTCGACGACTTCGGAAAAGCGGCCTTGCCCGAAGGGTCAAAGTCGAAAGGGCAGAGTGGCTAAATACCGCGCAGGGGTGAATACAAAGAGAAAACGGCACAGGTTTTACCCCTGCTCCTCGCGTCCCTTTCAAATTCCTGAGGGGAACAGGCCAAAGTGGAAAATGAGGCGTGATGGCAGTGCACTGCTTAGAGTTTGCGCGTTTTGTAGCCTCTGGCGTGCTCGACAACCGCCGGGACCGCGACCCCATCGTGTGCGAATAAAGGAACCATGAAAAAAGGGGGAATGGTCAGTTCGAGTAACTTTTGCACAGGCGTGTCAAATATTGTTACTCAGTGTTCCATTGAAAATGCAGATTTGAGCCTTTTAATTTTGTAAGTAATGTAATGCGGTGTAAATTTTTCAGAAGGAAAACCGCCGAACCAAAGGATGAAAGTTAACATCGAAGTGTTTTAATCATTAGTACGAACCTGTCGACAAGGTAAAAATCAGAACAGTGTGTTATTTTTCTTGTGTTTCGAAGATTTAGTGTAATGTCGTATGCCTTCACTGTCATGTGGATGCGGCGTGAATGAGCATTTAATGAGAATTGAGAGCCATTGGGGCACAGTTTTAGCGAAACCCTATGCAATTGTTGTGAGGTGCTTTTGATGAGTATCGCACCCAGGATTATTTTTGTGTTGTACACAGAGAATTACAACATAACGTAAGGATGAGCAATTGGACAAATTGTGAAGGATTAAGCTTTTGGTTAGTAGTGCCGGGTATTTCGCAACGCTGTAGAAATGAGAGTAGTAATTAAAAAGCTCAGGAGCTCAGTGTCTTTTTTTTTCTCTAAGAAGCGTTTGCATAAGCTGGTAACTTTAAGCAAACGAGCCTTTTAAAAAGCACTGTTTGTCTCCTATGTTTTGTTGGCTATATTTTGAAGAGCGATTAGTCAAGTGATCATATGAGCGAAACAGTAAGCTTTTTCTAATTCTGAGCAAATTAAGAGTATTTTGGCCACAGTGTAGGCCAAAGATTCAGAAAAGCTAGATAGCTTTATGTCTCAGTGGTAGACACTTATGGGCGGCCGTAAACAAAGACGGACGTTCGGACAAAATTAGCGCTCACTGAATCCGAGTTCCTGACTGATGCTCTCAGCGGGACAGAGCCGTGTAAGTAGTCAGCGACAAAAAGAAGGAGGCTGCCGTTATGTTTTGACGACAGTGGCAACGAGTATGATGCGTTTTACTTGAGCCAGAATTTGGGCTCTCGTGAGATAACGTACTGCGCTTCAGGAAATAAATGCGCTTGCCTTGTGTAGGCCATTGATCAGTTGCAGCGTTGTCTCGGAGGTGCTAAATTTAAAGTAGATACAGACCATTGTCCCCTTGGCTGCAAACCATGACATCGAAGAACGGTCGCCTTGTGAGGCGGAGCTTGATTCTTAGGAAAAAAAATATCATTTTGACATTAGGTAAAAAAAGGGCAAATTGAATGGAAACGCTGACGCGCTCAGCCGCTCTTTCTAAGCCATTCTGGGGTGCTCTTTATGTATCAAAATTGATATTTTAGTTTTTTTTGTCGGGCATCTTATTATGTAAATTTGTAAGGTAGCACGTTTGGTTTCTCAGCGCAAGTGAGTCCTGAGAGTTTTGAGTGCGAGCTTTTTATTAAAGCTAGCAATGAAAAATTGGTTTCCCATCCCTCTTTTGGCTTGGTTTGTTCGAAGGGGGCCGAGTACTTGCTTGTGCATGTGGTCGAGTTTCAGAAACAGTGTCGAAGATTCGGCAATTACCCAGACCAGGCCACAAGCGAAGGCCAGTTCCTGGCATTCAACTACGGACCCTTTCGTCGTCCCTGCGAGCAGCAGTGTTGACCGCTGCCCTCCGTGACTCATCTGGCGAGGGGGAAGCTGTTATGACCGCCATCGGTAGGCGCCATGCTGTCGCTGAGAAGCGTAGCCGGGCCGCGTTCCCACGCCTGGAACCCAGGTATTCTTGGAACCAGCGTCGAGAGCTGACGGGGGAGCGGCGCTCTTTTAATCCTCAAACAAGTAGCCGACTCGCCGAATGCCTATGCCCGCCAGGTATTGTCCCTGCTAGCCGGCGGATGAGACGTCATGTCGCCACGAAGCTGCAAGCCGTTCCAGAGGGGACAACAAAGACAGCATATTCCTTTGAAGAAACGGCGACCGCCGCCACAAAGTGCCCTGCTAATTGAGCGGACAGATTGGCGGACCGTTTGATGTCTGCTGTCCGAAGCTTGGGACCCCTCGACCAGCGACATACACGACGAGCAAGAGCCTCTCTGGCGCCACCTTTAAGTGCAGTGATCTTGACTCGAAATTGGATGTTCACGTGCGCCGTGCATGCTCGTACACCTCACCTGTTGTGTGTGTGTGTGTGATTGGTGTTCCACTGAAGGAGGAGCCCGACAGGGCTTGTAGCGGCGAGAGAAGGAGAGACGTGAGATGACGTCGAAGGCGGCCGATGGGGCCGTGCCAATCTCGCCACTTTATTGCAGGCCTGAAGCGGAGCCACGTCGGCTACCAGCGTCCGCCACGCCAGGCGTGTCAGCTCGTTCTAATTCTCGCGCAGCTCGAGCTCGCGCCAGCTGCGCGAGAGACGCGGCGCGGTGATGGAAAAAATGATGATGGTGATGATGGCACTACAGGGCTCCCCCCCTAGCGCTTTGCGCGATTTGAACGCATATGAAAAAAAGAAAGAGGGCGACAAATGCTATGTACTTGAACGGCAATCCATAAAGTGTTCATTTGGCAAGTCCAGGTTGTCAACGTTTATAGGCCATCGGTAAGCAGTGTGTCTCTGGTGGGCGACTCTGGGAGTTGCGCAGAGGACGCAGGAGGAAGTGCCGGGTCGCTGTGGCAGCCGACAAGCGGGTCTCACGGTGACCTGGTCGGAAAGGCCGAGAGTGGACCGTGTGTCGCGAGGTCATGACAGGATGGTGGGTGACAATGTTGGCGCTGGGTGCAGAGGACACTATACTGCCGCCTGTCGAGATTAGAGGTCCCGACAGGGCCCTATGATGGTGGTGGTGGTGGTGGTGGTGGTGATGGTGGGCATGCGCCAGTATCTGCGGCTGGGTGAACGTCGGTATCTGCACCAGGGATTGGTGCTGGTCTGTCTGGAACGCACCTAGTGTGGGCTGGGCCAGCGTGGTCTGCGTGGGCAGCATGGCCTGCAGCTGTTGGAGCGTCAGTGGCTGTCCTGGGACTATGGCAAACGAGGGGGGCGACATCATGCGTGGCGGTGCCAGAAAGATGTTGGGTTTTGGCCCCAGGTTCTGTGGAATGACAAGCGTCGGGGTGCCAGGCGGTCCTGGATGTCCCCCATGGGGCCTGGGCCCCGTCTGAGGTCCCAGGGTCAGGCCCGTGGCATGGGGTGGTCGCAGGGCCAGCTGGACCCCCTGTATCTGTCCTAGAGAGCTCTGGGTCTGCCCCAGTGGGCCTTGTATCAGAATCGGGCTGTGACCCAGGCCCGGAATGTACTGGTTCAGCAGGAAAGTGCCGTGCGCAGGTCCAGCCGGAAACATGCCCGGCTGCGGTGCCGCGGGGTTCCCGATGAGCAGCGGACTCCCCGTGTTGAGCCCCATCGCGGCTCCGCGCTGCACCGTGGTCGCAGGCTGCGGCGCCGGTACAGGCGCGGGCCGCGGTGTGGCCTTGTGCTGGGCCGCCCGTGGAGACTGGGACCGGGTGGTGGCCGCTGCCGAAGGCGTCGTCATGTTCGCGCTGCCACTCGACAGCTTGGGCAGGATCTGTGGCTGTTTCGGCTGGATGAGCCGGGGGGCACCAGAGGTGCGAGGACTGGGGCTAGCCGAAACCACCTGTGCGACGCCGGGTCTCGACGTAGGTGCCTGCTGCGGTGCCACGGGCAGAGGGGCGACGGTGGCAGTTGCTTTGGTGGTTGCCGGTGTCGACAACGACGATGAGGGCAGGCTCTGGCTCCGCGAAGGCACGGCGCTGGGGCCCGTCGTAGATCACGAAACAGAGACAGGGACAGGGGCGGGGAGCGGGGACGCCGAGGGTGGTCGGCTGCTGGCCGGGGAGGTGCGAGTGGAATGTGGCGAGGCACCCGGCAGGCCATTGCTGGCACCAGTGGCAGGTGGCGGAGCGGCAGGGGGCACCGTCGAGGAGCTGACCAGCAGCTGCGGCGAGGAGGAGGCCAAGACGTCTGAGCTGGTGGTCGCGGAAACGGCGAGGGCCACGGTGTCGCGTGCCGTCGCTTGCTCTGCGTGCGCTTGCGTGCGTACCTTGCTCTGCGAGGCCGGGGAAACCTGCCTGGTGCGGGTAAACGGAAGCGGACGGTATGTGTTGCCGCTGCGGGCGAGCACTGCAGTGCAGAGGGCATCGTAAGGCTGCGGGCTGGTGCTTGAAGTGGCAGCGAGATGGCGCAACTCTACCGGGAGGGCGTCGAGAAGAATGGCGTGCATCTGCAGCTGGTCCGTGACGCAATTCAGCGCCAGAACGGCATCGAGCTGCATGAACCATACCTTGGGGTAGGTCGATTGGAACGGTGGCACTGGCGGGCAGAGTTGCGGGAACATGGCCGCGGGCCGCTCGGCGAAGGGCGTGTTCTCCGGGTCACCAATGTAGCGGCGAGAGAAGGAGAGACGTGAGATGACGTCGAAGGCGGCCGACGGGGCCGTGCCGATCTCGCCACTTTATTGCAGGCCTGAAGCGGAGCCACGTCGGCTACCAGCGTCCGCCACGCCAGGCGTGTCAGCTCGTTCTAATTCTCGCGCAGCTCGAGCTCGCGCCAGCTGCGCGAGAGGCTTATAACGGCGCCGCAGAGTGCAGGACGTCGCTCTGAACCAAGTAAAGATTCAACCACCACTTTCGTAGTTTGTGATGGCTCTGAACTGTGTAGCGGTTCAACCACCACGTTCGTGGTTTGTGAACTCTTAACCTCATGCTGTAAATACTTGTAAATAGTGCCATAAACCTGTTTGTTTTTCGTATCCCCATCTCGTAAGCGTACGTTTCCTCAACCCGAAGCTACACCACGCTACCACAAGAGACCGGGTTTTGTTTTCGTATCCTCCAGCGACCTTCCTTTCGACCGCAACAACTGGTCGTCGGAGGTGAGATACGATCCAGCAAGACCCCGAGCCGCAACAACTGGTCGTCAGCGGTGGGATCCGAAGCGACTACAGGAGAACAGCGCCGAGGGATTCGCCACACCATGTAGTGCCGATGTGGCGCCCGCTACGCCGTGCTGCTTTGACACATCGGCGTTTGAGCGCGCCCGACATCCCTCCGTCGCGCAGAGAGGCAGACGCGGTGCTGTCCGGGTAACGTCGTCGGCGCGAAATGCTGCTGCTGAAAAACATTTATTTACAGATGTTATTTACAGGGAGGGTGGGAACGGTCCTCAAGGGGCCGCCCCGTACAAACACTAGGTGGGCTCCCTCTTACGGGAGCCCATTGGCGTTGGCCGCGGCCCGGGCACGCTCGACCAGGGCCCGTTGGGCCGTCAGGTCAGAGCAGCCGAGCAGGGCTGCCTCCCAGTCCTCCCGCGAAGGGTTGGGTAGTGGGGTAAGGTTTGGGGTTTTTTGGCATGCCCACACCATGTGGAAAGTGTCAGAGGAACTTTCCTCACAATGCGGGCACTTCCCCGTGCAAGCGGGGTCAAAGTGTTTTATGATTGCCGGGCACAATAGAGTTTTAGTATAAAGGCGAAGGAGGATTCGTTCCTCCGCCTTCGTGAGGCCCTTACAGGGTTTAGGATAGACGTTATGGCCGGATTGATAAAATTGTGTGATCTTCTTAAAGGTGTAGGCAGGATTGGGTTCGAGTTCCGGATCGGTAGGGGACGAGGATGGTGCCCGGAGAGTGAGCGCGCGGGCAGCGGCATCGGCCGTCTCATTACCATCGAGGCCCGTGTGAGCCGGAGCCCATATGATCGTTCGGTGCGCGGGGGCACCTAGGTAGCTGCTGTTCTGCAGTATTTTATAAGCACGGTACGGAATGTATCCCTGTTCAATATTGCGACAGGCACCCCTTGAGTCGGTGAGGATGACCCTCGAGTCCTGATCTGCGGCGGCTAGTGCGATGTTGATCTCCTCTGCGTGCGTAATGTTATGTGCACGGAATGCGAGTCCGTTTACAACGGTGTTTTCGTGGACGACCGCAGCCTTATACCAACCACCGTGGTGCGGGCCGGAGGCGTCCACGTAGAATACCCCGAATTTGTGGCCGTAGTGTCGAGCCAAGGCTTCCGCCCACGCGAGGCGTCGGCCAGTGTAGTCGTCTCGGGTCATGTTAGCCGGAAGAGGGCACACGTGTAAGGAGTATCGCCAAACTTCTGGAATCCGTACGCGCTCTTCCGTGTGTATTGAGTGATTGATGTGTAGCCGGGCAAGGAGGCGGCGACCCGACGGTGTTTTAGAGAGTCTAGTATATTGGTTTGTCAAGTGCGCCTCTCTCAGCTCCTTGAAGGTGTTCACCATTCCCAAGCCCAAAAGGCGCTGGTTAGAGGTGCTGACAGGAAGGTCGAGGGCGCGCTTGTAGATTTTGCGGAGAATGACTTCGAGCGCATTCTCGTCGGATTTGCGTAGGTGGAGGTATGGAGCCGAGTACAGGACTCGGCTGGTTACGAATGCATGCGCCAGCCGCAAGGCATCTTTGCATCGTAACCCCCCGCGCTTGTTGGAAACCCGGCGGACCATCCGGCCCACCTGGTCCCCCACCTTACGCAATTTGGCGAATGTTGTGTCTGTTCCGCGATTTTTGTGTATAAAAAGCCCCAGTACTCTAATCTCATCGTGTTCGGGTATTGGTCCGCTGTGAAGGGAGAGGTCGATCTTTGGGGTGCACTTTGTTGAGGGGCGTATGTGCACGAATTCCGATTTGGACGGGGAGCACTGAAGGCCGCAGCGACGGGCATAGTCATCCACGATGTCCGCCGCTTGCTGCAGGCTTGCCTCCATGTCTCCTGCCGAGCCGTGTGACGCCCTTATGGTGATGTCGTCGGCGTACAGCGCATGCTGTATGCCTTCGACTTTCGCCAGCTGAGCGGGGAGTCTCATCATTGCCACATTGAATAGGAGGGGCGAGAGGACCGCTCCCTGCGGAGTCCCTCTCGTGCCTAATCGGTAAGGGCCGTGTTCAATGTCCTGAATCCGAATGTATGATTGTCGGTCAGTGAGGAATTGTTTAATATAGTTGAAAGTGTTTTGGCCGCAATCCACCTGTGAGAGATGTGTTAGAATAATTTCGTGGGTCACGTTATCAAAGGCCCCCTTCAGATCCAAAGCGAGCACAACTTTGTCATTCAGGGGATACTCGACTGGATCGAGGATCTCATGGTCGAGCTGAAGCAAGACATCTTGCGCGGACCGGTGTGGGCGGAACCCGAACATGGTGTCTGCAAATGCATTTTTGCTCTCCAGGAACGCGGACAACCTGTCGCGCACCATCGTCTCCATTAATTTTCCCACACAAGAAGTAAGGGAGATGGGGCGGAGGTTGTCCGTGTTAATGGCTTTGCCCGCTTTGGGTATGAAGGTGACCAGGGCGGTCTTCCACTCAATTGGTAGGCTTGTTTTCCCGATCCAAATGGAATTGATGTAGGCAAGGAGCATGGTGTAGGCCGAGTCAGGAAGATTGGCAAGTAATTTCACGGTAATTTTATCCCTTTCCGGCGCCATTCCTCGCCTCATTTTTGCTAGGGCTGCCTTCATGTCGTGTAACTAGAACAGTTGATCCAGTTCCGCGTTCTCGGTACCTGCATACGAGTACGCCGGCCCTTGGGAGTCCTGCTGAGTGCATAGATATTGGTCTCGGAGTTTACATGCCAATTTGGCTGTGTCTCCGTCGAAGCTGTGAAATGCTCGTTGCAGATGCTTTTGTGTCTCTGTTCGAGTTTGGGTCGGATCAATCAAGGCGCGGAAGAGGCGCCAGGTACTCCGGCTGGACATTTGTCGAGCGGCCGTGTTGCAACGGTCCACCCAGTTAGAGTCAGCGAGCTGGGCCGCGTACTCTGCTGCTCGCTGGGTGAGCTCAGCGATGCGAATTTGGAGCTTTCGGTTGTGTTTTTGCCGGCGCCATCGGCGGACGAGGCTGCGCCGGGCCTCCCAGAGGTGAAGGAGATGGTTATCCACCGCCGGAGTCGCCTCGGAGAGTTTAATTTGTGTTTCTGTGGAGCGTAATGAGGAAACCAGTTGCTGGGACCAAGCATGGTATCCTTGCTCCTCAATGGGTGTCGAATTGGCGTATATTTGCCGAAACTTCGTGTAATCGGGTAATTTTGCCTCTCCGTAGGGTCTTGCCAAAGGGTAGGTGCGAATGGTGGTGTTGAGTATGCAGTGGTCGCTGCCGAGGGTCTCTTCAGTGTTGACCCAAACCGCATACTGAATGTTTTTGTGAGGGTAAGGTCCGGACATGTGTCCCGGGTCACGGAGTTACCCACGCGAGTTGGGTAGGCAGGGTCGGTGTGAAGAGTTAGGCCCAGCGTGGACATAAGTTCCGCCAATTTACGTCCACGTTTCTCTTCACGTGCATACCCCCAGAGTGTGCTGGGGGCATTGAAATCACCCACAATCACCAGAGGGTCCCTGCCCGCAGCCTTTAAAGCGCGGCTAAAAAGCTCTGCGAATGTAATGTTGCTTAGTTTCGGTGAGCAATAAATGTTTAGCACGTGCAGTGGTGGGTCCTGTTTACGCAGCGGAAGGAGTGTCACCATCACGTACGAGAAAGCTGGCTTAAGGTCGAGATCAACTAGGTTGGCCGTATAATTTTTGTGCACGCAGATGCAAGATAAAGGGTCCTGCTGAAACGTAGTATAGTTTGTGAGTGTGGCAGCACTCCCTGGCTCCTGGAGGGCTACCACAGCAGGAAGGTTTTGAAATGCTGCGAGGAAAAGCCGGAGGTTGGCGCGCTTAGTGTAAGCCTTAAAGCCCCGACAATTCCACTGGGTGATTTGGACGGGAGTGGCCGTATTGGATCGTGGGGACTTCCGAATTCTAAGGGTGCCCGCCATGGTCAGTGGAGTTAACGAGCGATTGCGGTGGCGCGAAATGCAGCATGTCGCATTTCGCACCCGTTGCCACGGGGCTGCGCCAACGGACGCTGGTAGCACCACACCTGGAATCGGGCTATAGTGCTCACGTTTTGCTAGCGTTGCGTCGCTGCGTCGAGCGAGCGTGCGCGTCAACGTTCCGTCGGATTATATTGGGGCCCCGATGATGCCCTTGTCGCCGTTTCGCTAGCTTCACATATACCAAGTTTGGTATTACGGGACGTGATTAGACCACGAAGGTATGTGACTCGTGCAAACAGGATGATCATGAGGTGCGTGTCATGTAAAAACATGACTACATACCACGCTGATGATGCGCTCGCGGCCGTTTCGCTTGCTACACATATACCAACTTGGTATCACGTGACATTATTGAACGACGAAGGTAAATGGCACGTCCAAACAGGTTAATTATGACATGCGTGTCATGTAAAACATGACTTCATGCTACGCTTATAGTTTTCTCGTGGCCGTTTGTCTAGTTCCACATATAACAAATTTGATATTACGTGATAATAATGGTCGACGAAGGCAAATGGCATGTCCAAACCTGATAAGGATGGCATGTGTCACGTGAAACTTTAGTACATGCTACGCTCATAGCACGCTTGCGGCCGTTTCGCTAGCTCCACATATAACAAATTTGGTATCAGGTGACGTGAGTGGATGGCGAAGGTAAATGAGACGTCCTAGCATGATAATCATGACATGGAAGTCATGTACGACATAATTTATTTTCGCCTCGTAACGTTGTGCTGATGTTAAAGTGACATATCAAGCTTCCTCATTTGTGCTTCGCATACCATCGAGTCCCACTGTACATCGGATCTGCCAATTTTTAATGAAAGGCAACTATATACAACCAGTCCAATTCACGGGATCTATAAGCGCTTGTGCTTTTCTATCAATATGGCCTCAAATAGGCCATCAATCTTACAAACATGTGTGAGTAATTTGTCTATTTGACCACGAGGAGAGGGGCTATCGTTGTGCAGTGTTTTCCATTACGCACTGGATAACTACAAGCGTGGAACTTGTTTTCCCGCATTCTCATTTAGTACGTACTAACAGTAACTGAAATAGTGGACTCACTCGCAGAATCAAATTTCAGGCTCTTTAAAGGTCAGATAGCAGTCTGCCTATAGCTTTTTTCAGTCAATTGTGCTTCACTGCTGGCTCGTTGGTAGAGGAAAAATGCCAGCGCCACCTGTGCTAGGCTTGTGCATAAGTTCAAGAGTTCCAGGTGGTGAAAGCTTTTGCAGACTTCCACTAAGGCGTCTCTCGTAATAATGCCTTCACCTTTGAACGGAAAACTATAGAGTTATTATTATTAGGTGTCTCGACCTTCCATCATGATATGAGGATCGCATCATTGTCGAATACTTTTCTCTCCATCGCTGATGCTGTTGCGGATTTTCTTTGTCTTGTATAGTGAAATATTTTGCCTTCTTACAGATGAGAAAGTGGGTGTGTCACAGTGTGAAGCTATAATACAGAAGGTGTTCTTGATCTCATAAACTGGAATGCTGATAATTGACATTCCAGGGAGAACTAAAACTCTTCTTTTATGTTTGAGAACAACAGAAGTCTGAAACAAAAACATTTACAGCCGCTGATATTAGGTGTACCGCAACCCCAATCTCAAAAATCTTGCTTTCGTCAAACGAATTTACATCTATGTTTATCCATTTAGGCCTGAAAATAAAATACACGACGCTGTTGAATTAAAATAAACGACGCTGTTGATCCCTTAGAAGCTTAATTCATAAAATTATTAATAAAATAACAAGGAATCTTTAGAAAGTTGTACTAATAAAAACGGGTAATTTTTAAAACTCCATTTTACACAAAGGTCCATTGCGAAGGTTTTTACTTCCCCTGTCCGACCAAAATAACTGTAAAAGTAGCAACAACTACCCATAAACCTAACAAAGAACCACATGAATGAGTTAGTGACGACTTCTTTTGTACGGGGAGCTGAAGTCGCTTGTTCGCGCGTTTCAAGCGACTAAAAAGCCAATCGACGTCACCTTGTCCTCCTCGTCGCTCTATTTCAATTCAGCGATCTGAAGAAATAATGTCGGAGGGACACAGAAATCGTTTTTAAATGGAGCGACCTCAGTTATGGAGTGCGCACTTACCATGAACCAGCCGCACACAAACCGTTACTCTTCAGCGTCCCCGTTCAGAATGAGTTCTCCGGGGATTTCAGTGATGTTGTGCTTTCGAGATAACAAGCATGAAGTGACCGTTCCCTTCTTTCTCCGAGTTGCAAAGTTCTTTCTTTTTTTCTTTGTTGTCTCGTACTTATACGCCTATTACCGGACCACCCTTCGCAACTCACAAAGAGAAACAGCAATGTAAGCGAGAAACGGCACAACGTTATGACGGACTGTTCTGGTAAACGCATACTCATATACATTCTGCGGATTTATGAAGGACACGATGCCTTTGCCATGACTGCAGCTGATTTAGTTATCCTTTGCACATTCTTAGACATCGGCGTACCTTTAGCAGGGCGTAGCGTGCACGAAGGTAATACGGCTGCACCTCCAAGCGCTATGACAATCGGGAAATATGGCATATCGGAGCAACTGTAACTTCTTCGACGTAAAGCCCTATGCATCGCCCCCTGTTTGCTTAGACGTAATTTCACCGAGAAGTCACGCAAAAATGCACGAATGCCTCGTATGACGGTAGTGATGGAAAGTCACAAAATATACCATTTGCAGAGCAAGAGGGGCTGGCCTGTCGTACGGTGTCGTATGCTGTGGCAGCGTTCCCTCTGTATTATAGGAAGCAAGGAAGCAATAGAGAGAAAAAAGGAAGAGAATAGAAACAAAGAGAAATAAAGAGAAAAACACAGGAACTGCAAAAGAGAAAAAAAAAACAGAAGAGAGGATAAAAAAAAAAAGCGAAGACCGAAGAGAAACAAGCAAGGCTGCCCCACCCCGCGCTTCCCTGAAGCTTTGCGCTCAAAGTGCAATCTGGCATAATTTTGTTTTTTATTTTTTGTAAAAGTGTACCAACTTGAGAAATTACCTAATGATAAGGATAGATAGTAGTATTCCTCCTAAGAGGTCCCGCAGTGTATATTAAGTTGGTCTATTACCATTGCAGTGTTTAAAATCGAACTAGTTTCGGGTTATACTACGAAAAAGATCCTGAATTGCCTTTGCTACAGAGCGTCTGTGCCTTCATAAATCTTGAAGTAGCAATTACACTTTATTGTTACTTCCTTATGTCAAAATCACCGCATAGGTAGAATAAGAAGACACTAATTACAAAATTATGCAGCTTTACGCCTTTCCTCCCTAATTTAGGTGGCAACAATGTGGATAAAAAATTACCTTTAACAATGATGGTACGACAGGTGAATATAAACAACCATGACTTTCGCAAAGTGCGTTAATTTTGTTGAGGAAGCTTTGATAAAGAGAGTCGAGCTAGTAGTCATGTCCCGCGCACAATTGCGCAAGCTGTAGTTTCTGTTACAGTGCTTTAGCTACTGAAGTGTATTCACAGAAAATTTACATTTTCTTTTCACAATCCGCAGTAATGTTTTCTCAGCTCTGAAGGTCGGTGATCATTTACGTGTCCCACAAAATACTTAGCCAGTTCACAAGTATCGTCTATAGCCTTAAAGATAAAATGAAGTATTTAGTATTTTTTAACAATTATTGCATAATCAAAACACTGAAACAAAACATAGATATTAGAGTCAATTATTATTAACCTATGTCGTTCACACCCTCTCTCCACGTCCTCATTTTTTTTAAAGAGTCAAAATAAAGTCAGCTGATTCATTCTTCGCATATTGCAATAACTGTAGTGAACTCGCAAAAGACTGGTGAGACAATTATGTACTAAGAACTGGTTTAGAGGTTTACGCATAGAAACTTTTGGGTTGCTGTTATTTCTGTTCTGTGCTTATTGTTCCTTTTTCCTTTGCTCTGAAGATTAGCTTACGTGACGTGCTTCTATACCGGGTCATAAGAGACAGCTCGTCTTGAGTTCACTGTTTGCCAACTCGGCCTCATTAAACTAAAAATCTGAGACACCTGCGATGTTTTGAACACTCCACTCAATTTCGTGGTCCAATGCTGTGCTTGGCATTGCTCTAGTGCTCTTTGAAAGATGACGCTGCGCCGGCAAGAGATCCACGTGAGAGAGACTCTTCTGACTCATGTTCGAAAGCATAGCGTGCTTGACAGAAAAGCTGGCTTGGGTCGCCACATATATTCGATAATGATTGCGATAAACACGCAAGAAAAATTGCGAATTCGTTCTGGGAAATCGCGCAAAGTGGGAGAAAGGCTGAGAAAGTGAAATTGACTACCACATCTCTGTAGCCCGAGGCCACAAGGAAATTCATCCGGATTTCGCGAAACAGAGTTTCTTTGTAGCCAATAAAAAAATTCGTCCTGATTCGTGAATTGAAGCCGTAGGACTAAGCTTGCAGATCAAATTTTAACATGGGAAATAGGTGATTTAACCTTTATAGAATGCATGCATAGGGACACAAAATGACAATATGGTCATTTTGTAGTTGCGTTTCTCACAATATGCAAAGTGCCTTTGTCGTGTGCAGCAATTGTGCAGTGTAATAAATTGTTATAGCTAAAGATGGTAATCATGGAGCAGGTTCGTGATACGAGAAAGAGATGCTCAGTTTGAGGGAGGCTAAGAAGTCGGCCTGTGTGCCTGTGAGAAAGTTGTGGCCTGCTTTGTACTCTGCCCATGAAAGGAATGAAATAGAAAACTAAGTCTATTTGGGAAATACGATAGAAGCGATGCGTACACACATAACCATAGAAGTGGTTACCTTAGGATCTAAAGCGTAGTTCAGTGCTCTTCAAATATTTCATAAGAGTGCTTGCGGTTCTTGATAATCTTAAAAAGCACATCCCGTTCCAGTAGCCATCATTAACAGTTGCTGTGAATCTAAGAGCAATGACAGTCACAGGACAGGTCCGTAGTGTTTCAGAGAGATGACAGCATCTATAGTTGGGGCTGTACACTCGTTCTATGTGGAGGTGATAGCGTCGAGAGAAGGAAATACAAAAGTGAATCTCGTGAGGCAAACCTGCTTGCCTTTGGTTGATTTCTTCAGATGACAAGACCTGACATAACTTATTTCGTGAAAGCTACTGTATAATATTGGTTTGATTAAGCCATGTAAACTTTTGAGCAACACCGTGGTAAAGGTGTCAACAAATAGTTTACGTGGCCTCGTCTGCCTTTTTTTTACATTGAAATGTTTAAACACAGATAATCTCACTTGTGTTTCCACTAGCCTGCATGCCAAAGCAGAGTGAGAGTGTTTTACTTTTATGTATCTTAATCACTGCGCAACATAGAATACTTGCATGACCTGTACCGATCCCACAGTTTCAATAAGATGTCAGTACATCCTCGTCTTTATTACACAAAGGGCACAGTTAGTTGGGTATGTAAGTTTAGTACTTAAGAGCGTCGCCTGTAAATATCACAACTAAGCAAGATAAGGACCCGGAGAAAAATAAAAGCGAGCACAGGACAGAACAGTGATTTTGAAACAAAGAGCCATTAAAAATGTGTTAATGCTGCCTAATAGGACAGCCGTAACTTCTACGACGTAAGCCCCATGCATCGCCACCTGTTACTAGACGTAATTTCAACGAGAAGTCGCGCAAAAATGCACGAATGCCTCGTATGCGGTAGTGATACGGTAGTGATGCAAAGCCACAAAATATACCGTTTGCAGAACACTCAGGGGGCCTGGCCTGTCGCACGGTGTCGTATGCTGTGGCAGCGCCTCCTCTGTATTATAGGAAGCAAGGAAGCAATAGAGAAAAAGAAGGAAGAGAATAGAAACAAAGAGAAATAAACAGAAAAACACAGGAACTGCAAAAGAGAAAAAAAAACGAAAGAGAGGAGAAAAAAAAGGCGAAGACCGATGAGAAACAAGCAAGGCTGCCCCGCCCCGTGCTTCCCTGAAGCTTCGCGCTCGAAGTGCGATCTGGCCTAATTTCGTTTTTTTATTTTTGTAAAAGTTTACCAACTTGAGATATTACTTAATGATAAGCATCGATAGTAGTATTCCCCCTAAGCGGTCACGCATCGTAATTCAAGTTGATGCTTATTGCTATTGCAGTGTTTAAAATCGAACAAGTTTCGGGTTATACTGCGAAAAATATCCTAAATTGCTTTCGCTACAGAGCATCTGTGCCTTCATAAGTCATCAAGTAGCTATTACACTTTATGGTTCCTTCCTGACGTCAAAATTGCCGCATAGATGGAATAAGAAGACACTGATTACAAAATTATGCTGCTTTACCCCTTTCCTCCCTAATTTAGGTGGTAACTATGTGGATAATAAAATTACCTTTCACAATGATGGTAAACTACCTTTGACAATGATTTTTATTAATTATTGCATAATCAAAACATTGAAACAAAACATAGATAACAGAGAAAAATAGCCGCAAGTCAAGTATTGTAACCTATATCGTTCACACCCCTCTCTCCACGTCCTCATTTTTTAAAGAGTCAAATAAAGTCAACTGATACATTCTTCGCATATTGCAATAACTGTAGTGCACTCTCAGAAGACCGGTGAGACATTTATGTACTAAGAACGGGTTTAGAGGTTTACGCATAGAAACTTTTTGGCTGCTGTTATAGTTGTTTCTGTTCTGTGCTTATTGTTCCTTTTTCCTTTGCTCTAAAGGATAGCTTACGTGACGTGCTTCTATACCGGGTCATAAGAGACTGCTAGTCTTGAGTTCACTGTTTGCTAACTCAGCCTCATTAAACTAAAATCTGAGACACCTGCGATGTTTCGGACGCTCCACTCAATTTTGTGGTCCAACGCTGTGCTTGGCCTTGCTCTAGTGCTCTTTGAAAGATGACGCTGCGCCGGCAAGAGATCCACGTGAGAGAGACTCTTCTGACTTATGTTCAAAAGCATAGCGTGCTTGACAGAACAGCTGGCTTGGGTCGCCACATATATTCGATGATGATTGCGATTGCACACGCAAGAAAAATTGCGAATTCGTTCTGGGAAATCGCGCAAGGTGGGAGAAAGGCTGAGAAAGTGAAATTGACTACCACATCTCTGTAGCCGAGGCCACAAGGAAATTCATTCGGATTTCGCAGAAACAGAGTTTCTTTTTAGCCAAATAAAATTCGTCCTGATCCGCGAATCGAAGCCGTAGGACGGAGCTTGCAGGTCAAATTTTAACATGGGAAATACGTTATTTAACCTTTATAGAATGCGTGCATAGGGACACAAAATGACAATATAATCATTTCGTAGTTGCGTTTCTCACGATATGTAAAGTGCCTTTGTCATGTGCAGCAATTGTGCAGTCTAATAAATTGCTATAGCTAAAATGGTAATCATGGAGCAGGTTTGTTATACGAGAGAGAGATGCTAAATTTGAGGGAGGCTAAGAAGTCGGTCTGTGGGCCTGTGAGAAAGTTGTGGCCTACTTTGTACTCTGCCCATGAAAGGAATGAAATAGAAAACTAAGTCTATTGGGGAAATACGATAGAAGCGATGCGTACGCACATAAACCATCGAAGTGGTTACGTTAGGATCTAAAGCGTAGCTCAGTGCTCTTCAAATATTTCATAACAGTGCTTGCGGTTCTTGATAATCTTAAAAAGCACATCCCGTTCCAGTAGCCATCATCAACAGTTGCTGTGAATCTAAAAGCAATGACAGTCACAGGACAGGTCCGTAGTATTTCAGACAGATGACAGCATCTATAGTTGGGGCTGTACACTCGTTCGATGTGGAGATGGTAGCGTCGAGAGAAGGAAATACAAAAGTGAATCCCGTGAAGCAAACCTGCTTGCATTTGGTTGATTTTTTTTAGAAGATGACAAGACCTGACATAACTTATTTCGTGAAAGCTACTGTATAATATTGGTTTGATTAAGCCATGTAAACTTTTGAGCAACACCATGGTAAAGGTGTCAACAAATAGTTTACGTGACCTCGCCTGCTTTTTTTTACATTGAAATGTTTAAACAAAGATAATCTCACTTGTGTTTCCGCTAGCCTGCCAAAGCAGAGTGAGAGTGTTTTACTTTTATGTATCTCAATCACTGCGCAACATAGAATACTTGCATGACCTGTACTGATCCCACAGTTCCAATAAGATGTCAGTACATCTTTGTCTTTATTATACAAACGGCACAGTTAGTTGGCTATCTAAGTTTAGTACTTAAGAGCGTCACCTGTAAATATCACAACTAAACAAGATGAAGGCCCGGAGAAAAATAAAATCGAGCACCGGAGGGAACAGTGATTTTGAAACAAAGAGACATTAGAGAAATGTGTTAATGCTGCCTAATAGGACAGCCGTACACTTATATATGATTCCGACTGAGACGGTGACAAAGGTAATGCACGTTCAAATGAATCTTACAGTGCCAGTGATTTTGTGACGACAACAGCGATTAAACTTTTTCCAATTGTGGCAACCTCAACATCTGTCGCAAACAGAGGCGGGTGACGATGATATGAACATTTAGTTCGAGCATATGCCAATATTGAAGTGGTGCATTCTATGTCCTCTACTTTTTCTGCTCCCCCACCCCCCTTATCTTTCATACATGAAGACGGACTAGCGATGTGTGGAGGAGATAAAAAGCTTCACTTTTCTGTGAAGGCCTTTTGCATAAATATCGCTCTTGAATATTGTGGCGGCGGGTTTCCATATCAATGACCATGTCATGAGACAGTTCCGAAGAGCTCGGCAGCCCATAATAGTGATGTTCAAGATTCGTGAGGGCGCGAGCATTGCGAAGGAGAGAAATCAAGCTGCGGTATTAGGAGTCTGAACGAAGAAGCCATCGCATTTATCTTGACACCGCGGTACAGCCGGTCTATCCTGTATACCCAACTACAGCCGCAAGGAGCTTTCTGTCCTCTCACGAACCTGCCAGCGCGAACCGAGGAAGAAGCCTGTCGCCGAGTGTTGGCGGCATCGGGCGTTCGCACCTAATATTGATGACACGGCCTAGAGACGCTGGCTTTGGGAAGAAGAGATGATAGAAAGCCTACGCGAGCTGACTTAACGAGGAGGAGAGATTTTTCCGCCTTCGCGAGAGCGTACTTTTTTCGTATGAACACAGAGGCGTGCCCGCCGCACTCTCGCGAAATACGCCCCTGTGCTTCTCCAAACCCCGCGCTGCACTTTGCCCACACTGCCAGCTCATTTTCATCTTGAAGCGTCTTCGACACAGAACTTCAAACAAGTATTTATTCCTTTCGAACGGAGATATACCGGGTTGATGACGGTTCCCATTTTCGAGTCTAATCCATGTGCGCCATGCTTCCTTTCTCCATTTTGACGTGAACTTATTAGAAAAGTGACTGGCGAGTCTGTTTGTATGAAGACTACACTTCGCAGTTCTAATCTTGGTGTTTTGATCTTTATGCAACCAGTGTGCCGCCCACACGTACAGTCAAACATGGTTTTTAGTAACAGCGCCATTTACTAATAGCCTCTGAAACGGCTGCCAGCGAATTATAAATCTGTATCTCTAAGCGCAGACCTTTATTCGTTACATGTACCGCAAGTCAATGCGAAGTCGGAAACACGTCGTAGATGTCCTGTTCGGGTGACCACACTCACAGGGACTCTATTGCGAACGCATTCTTGATGATGCATTTGGCGCGTATACCTCTGACATTGTTGCATGCGGACGTCTTTCCAAAGCAAATAATGATAATGCTAAAGAGTAGCACAATGAGATCAAACAAAGAAAATAGACATAACACTAGAAAGCGGGATATGATAAACTCTGTTTATGTTTCTGATTTATAATATCTTTTTTCTATCTTTTGTGGCTTGTGCGGTCTATTAAAAGTCATTGCGGTCGATTAGAAAGCTATCACAATCATAAATACGTACATGCCACACAAATTCGACCAGTCCCACTGCACGCAACTTCCACAAAAGAGGAAGAAGGCAAAAGGTAGGCCAACAAATGGTGTTACCATAGTGGTACCTATTGGCATGCGCAGGGTTCCCCTTCAGAGGAGAGGGGCTAAGGTTCTTAGGAGCAACGTCATCCCTATGATTTCAAAGTAATGGGCTGACTTTTCGTCTCGCTAGTATGGTCGGTTACAGCCTGAAAAAAAAAAACTACAGCAGAGGCGCACAGTGAATGATGCTGAGTGGGGCGAAGTTTCGGAGTGTTTTATAAACCGTCAATCCTCCATCCGTCCGTCCGTCTGTCTGTCTGTCTGTCTGTCTGTCTGTCTGTCTGTCTGTCCGCCCGCCCGTCCGTCCGTCCGTCCTTCCGTCCATCCATCCATCCATTCATCCATCCATCCATTCATCCATCCATCCATCCATCCATCCATCCATCCATCCATCCATCCATCCATCCATCCATCCATCCATCCATCCATCCATCCATCCATCCATCCATCCATCCATCCATCCATCCATCCATCCATCCATCCATCCATCCATCCATGCATCCGTCCGTACCTGATGAGTGAATCATAGAACTAGGTGTTCACGTACCAAGAGATACAAGCATGTACAGACCCACGGCTTTTGGAGTTTCTGAAAAAAACTGCCACCCACATCTTCCCACGGAGGGAACTCGAGTAAATGCGTCGAAGAGTGCGGAGGGGAGATATATGATTGGGTATGGTTTGGGAATGCTTAGGTGTCATTTAGTCTTTAATATTATTGTTTATTGAATGGAGAACCGTTGCCTTCACCTTCAAGCGAACGCTGCCAGCGTCAGCCTTGCGAGGCGAGGGAGGGGATGGTGAACTACAGTTTTGTGGGTGTCTTCCTGATCCGGCGCGAGACGTGAGCATGCTTGTCCTTGCATGATACGCGAGCATGCGGCATGACACGCGAGACGCGATCATGCCTGGTCAGGTTTATAGTCACGGGGTGGACTGCGCCATCACCGACGCCTGAGCGTGACATCGTGAAACTGAAGAATTCTGCGCAGTTAAATCAAAATACAATTAAAAGTTTTCTTGTGTGGCTGTGTTTGTGTGAAGCATCGAATGTACATGTTCTTTCCACGTCATCTCATATCCATGATTATGTAAATGAAGTCTGTTTTGTCTTCTTAGTTATTGTATGTCTAAAAATAAAATGTTCTGTTGAAATGCGATCGACGTCTGTGACAATAATTTTTTTTCTAAACACGCCTCTGTCGTTCTGGGTGCCTGTATTCAGGATGGCTTACTGCTCCCCCATACTTGAATACGAACTACTCGAAATCGTTAAAGGCTTGCTCTAAACACCCAACAGCGTGCGCGAAAAACGCTCCGTGCGATGGAGAAAGTTTTGTCACGACGGCCTCATAAAGTGTGAGGCTCACGGAATGGTTTTAAGCTCTCCAATAGTACCAAGTTCTCTAAAATAATAGCCACTTTTTCTAAACACAAACTTTTTAAAACACACGTTTTTTTCATTTTTTTGTACTTAATGTAAATAAGCTTTTTCTAAACAGCTGCAAATAATAATTTTAACCGAACTCTTTGGCGCTATCATCACTTTTTTATGACGGGATAGAACGACTATCGGCTTTTGACTGCGTGATATCTTCCTTGAAGCTGCTCTTTGTGTATTTAAGGGCCAGCTCAAGCAGTCATGTCTACCGATTTTTTCCCTGACCTGAACGTGTATTTTTTTGACGGTCAGCATGCCATGCTCACTTGAGATTTTAATTGTGTATTGGACACGCCAGCTGACGTGCTTCGTCATCGATGGGGTCGGTCTGACCAACGCTTTTTAGTAACGTTGGGTCTGACTCGAACGCGCGGGAGCTACGTCGTCTGGTTCAACGTTTTTCTTCGATAGATGCACACAGACTACTACAATGTACAAGATCACAATGTGCGTGGACTTGGAGCATCTATGAACGTGCTGTGATAGAGCCTTAGGAACGTTTTTATTGGGTTTCTCATCTTTTTGTCTTTTGTCTCTTGCACGTCGAATATAGATTAACAATTGAATATACATGTTCTCACACTCTCGGTGTTCTTGCCTCTTTCCGCACAAAACAACTATAAATGCGTAAATTCAAAAATTTGATTAAGATAGACAACAAGATTAGATTAACCCTTCTTAGCATTAGCTGCCATTGAAACAGTATTACATGTTCACAGCGAAACAAAGCGAGCGTAGCTAAAGAACGCTTGACAAACCATAAAAACGTTCTTTATACCAATGGTTCTGTCGTTGCTCACGTTTGTAGCATTGTCACTCGTTTTTTTTTTCCTTGAAAAGCAAGCATGTGATCTGGTAAACATCAATTTATTCAACGAGCGCAGAATACTTATCATAAGCAATATATATTTCTTCAGCAGCTGAAGTATTGGCTCAGTAAAGAGAAAACATTTGCACGATAAGTACTGCAAATGGCTCACAGTATGTGCGAAATGTTTTACGTCTTCAGAACTGTCAAAATGCCGCTCCACGTACAGCTCTAATTTCCAAAATTTCGTATCTTCATGAAGTACCTAAGCTTAGGACAACCGTATCCGCTTCGACTTAGTATCGTTTGGCCTGATGATTCTTGGTCTCGCACTATCGTGGGGCACTTTCGGGCCTCCTTTATTTCGCAGCAGTACGGCGCTATAGGAACGAGATGGCTGCCTTTACATCGACCACTAGGTATGAAGAAAGCAAAGAGCTGGACGACACAGCCTTATTCCGTCACTACTCTAGAGACAGTCGTCCCCTTGCCCGTATATTGTTCCTTCGGGTAGCATCATCCTATATAGTTCCTTGTTTATTGACCCCCATGCCGCTCTTTCTTCCAATCACCCTCTTTGTTTACGGTGTCTGTGACCCGTTTCTTTCTACTGTCTGTCTATTTTCTCGGCATTCATGCTTTTTGGTTGTTTTATTAGACACCATCATCTGACGTCGCAGGTTATACGCGTTTGTGGGTTTCTTGCTTCCTTGTACGTTTGCCTTCTGATTCCGAATGAATCACAGCGCCGTCTTCTAGTGGCTTTCAATAAGTCCCGGGTTGGCGAGGAGCTACTGTACATATACGTCCACTTCCGTTTGTTTCACATCTTTTCTTATGCTGTCTCATTGCACACTATTTATCGTCTATTAACGGAATTTCTTTTCTATCTTCAAAAGTAACTCCTCCAAGCTTTTCTCTCTGTTTTCTCATTTCGTTGGCACTAACTAGCTATAACTAAGAACTAATTCTTTTTCAATCTATTTTCGTTTGCTCTGCTGTATTTCACATGCACCTCGACTGCCTTTTTCTTAATATCCTTTTTAGGCCAGTTCATATTCGTCGACGGATAAGGTTGATGCAGAATGAGCGGAAGCGTTGTAAATGACGTGGTGCGTGTAGCTGTACAGCGAACAGCAACGCGTACAGACCAAACACGAAAGTTTCGAGAAGGGCTCAGTAAACAGTAGAGTGACACTTCGCCCGAGACAGCTTCTGAAATTGTTACCGCCGTACGTCCGTACGTGATGTACACCTTGGTCGAGAGACAGAGACAGAGTCCTAACCGTCATGGTTAACAAGAGACAGCCAGGTTCTGTTGTTCACAGTTACCCTCACGAGAGTTAGTCCGCCTGTTACTCGCCGGTTCTAGATAGTTGACCTTGAGCGAGGAGCTTGCAAGTGTTTAAGAATAGCGGTCAAGAAAAATTAGTAGAACACACTACCTCTCGGGTAGCACGAATAATGGCGTAATAATTCACCATCATCCGTCTTTATTGTCCCTCTGGTATAGTGGCATGAACATTTAGCCTTACGTAAAAGACACCTGGACGAAAGTACATGTAGGCAGGACAAACGAAACATGATAATAAATGAACAACTTTAAGTAAGCACTACAGCTAACTTAATTTTTTTTGCTGTTGCTGATGGTGCTGCTGCTGCTCGTTTCCAAAGCTAGTTGCTCTATATGCTTCTTGTAACGAATTCCTTGGTTTGAATATGTGCTTGTATGGTTTGAATAACAATGTAAAGCATTAGAAAAGTTACTGATGAGCTCTATTTTATTACCATTTTGTGCTTCACTGAATTGTTCAGTGACTATTGTCCAACAAACTTTTACTCCCGTTGCAGTGTTACATGGGTACAACCAAGTACTACCTGTTTTTAATGCGTCTTACCTTAAGCTAATGAAAAATTTCGCTAATTGGCCTTGGTTTCTTAAGTACAGTGATTTGGGATGCGAAAACTTTACACATCATTAAGTCAGAGCACCAGATCAGCCACTCATGTCCACGTGTCGGCTGCCACAAATGATGACCTAACATCCGGATTTCCTTGCCAAATTTTTTTCCTGAATCACCATTGCGCATCGTTTTCTTAGGTAATTCTGTATCGTAATGGGTAATGCGGGAGTTTACTACATGGTTTGGGATTGATACTGTCTTCCAGAAAATAAGCTTTTTTGCACGGCTTTCCGCTTGACGTAACTGTGGCATACAATTTTCAGTTGCCAAAGAAACGCCTAGAAACTGCAAACAGTAACGGTAGCGTTGGTAACCTCCCCTAGCTAGGATCAATTATAGTGACAAATTTTGCTTAGTTACAAATATAGAAGAATATATAGCTTTATAAACGCTAATGAAAGCTTTATAAACGCTAATTACTTTACTATCTGAAGCGCATTGGGTCTAAATGACATATGTGCCTCGCTTTCTTATCTCAGCGCATCCTTTCCGTACCTTGCACTTCCCACATGCGCGCATCACTAGGTGAGTTATTTCTGCTATCCGAACGCTTTAGTATAGTAACTGCAGTTCATCTAAACTTTTCACGAAGACTAC
This sequence comes from Rhipicephalus microplus, assembly GCF_013339725.1. Classification (NCBI taxonomy): domain Eukaryota; kingdom Metazoa; phylum Arthropoda; class Arachnida; order Ixodida; family Ixodidae; genus Rhipicephalus; species Rhipicephalus microplus. The sequence goes on from NW_023610873.1 coordinate 50,938, forward strand.
CACATCAGAGCAGATCAGCCAGCAGCTGCAAGAGGCAGTAAATATTTAACCACTTGTTTTCTAAGTGAGTATCGAACAATCGCGTCAATAAATTGCTTACTGTAATGTTTATAAACGGTTTTGAAAGGTAGGAACATCTAGGGTTACTAAATCTCTATTTGGTTTCCTGCATTTCCAACACGTTTCTATGAAAACGTCATTTTAAAAACATTGAGAAAGGTTAAAGTTGACTTTCGCACAACCTTCAACTCAGGACACCTTCTAAAAACGTAAATGATTGGTCTAATGGACTATCTTACTTTATAAGCACTCAGAAGCACAACTTCATGCCACGTGTCTGCATTAAAGGTACACAATCGGAGAACGCTGCTTGATGTGTACGCTTATAAATGTTGTCTGGTATGTAGAAAAAAGCGAGAATAGCCCATCGTCCTGACAAGTTTTTTGTGTTTCCTTTGGTAGTGAAATAGATTAACCTAACTGTATTATTTTAACGTATCAAAAATAAGCATGTCTCTTCTCCTGCACTTTATTGCCCTGCAAGATGGCAGTATTTGTAAATAAATGAAGACGAGATAAAATACAACTGTTCTGCTTCACTGTCTGCGATGCTCGCTTAACTCGCTCAATTATTGGGCCTCCCGGGTGAAGGGCTGACGGTAAGGTCAGCATGAAATTGTGGTAGAGTCACACAACGTTTGTCTAGAAATGTGTTCCCTGCTCCAATTTACGTAGGTATATTTCGGCAAAGGTGCACCCCCTAGCGTATTCTTGAGATGCAGCTCTAACGTGATTGTGTGGTCAGTATATCTTCTATTCAAAACAAAGACAAAGTTAGCAACGAATCTGACATTCCTTATAATGGCACTGCCTTTCTGAACTTTGGAGAATTTGGTTGATAATCGTGCCATACAAAATTTCCAAACTTTGTATGCAGTACACTAGGTAACTTTCCAGGGAACATGTTTCAGAACAGGTGTCTGCTGATATACTGTAGGAGAACTGCAGCTCTAGCATTCAGATTGTTTGATATCACGGATGACAACAATAATGCCTGGCCAGTAAATATATGCGTGAATACAATAAAGCTAATTACAGAGATATATACTCGAAATTAGACTTCTTTTCCCACGCTTTTCTACCTTCATTTGAAAGCCGATTGGTTTGGGGCAATTGGACTCTCTTCCAGAAATAAGGGAAATGTCATTGTTGAAGAGTATTTAGCCCTATTAAAATAACTAATGACAAGTGTAACCCAAGGTTTACCAATTCACTAAGCTCACTACAAAACAGAAAAAGAACGGCATTATGTTAGCGCTAAGTGCTTGCGCACGCAAGCAGGTTTGGACAAGTATAAAGCAAGCCCGAAATTTTACTGTTCAGACATATATTCAGCTAAGGTAGATACCTTAGCCATGACTTACCATCACTTCGTAAATGTAATCCGTAAAAATTCTGGCGCGCCATAAGCCCAGATGACCACAACAGCATTTCTTTAGATGACAATAACACTCCTCCCCGAAATTCTCAGTCTACCTCAAATTTCAATTTTTATTTTTATTCTTTGTTTACCACGAAAGTTAGAGCAGAACTTCCCGCAGAAGAGGAAATAAATACCAATATATACCAATTATGGAAGTCCCGTTTAAGGTGTCGCACACCTAATAAATAACCGCAAGCTAACTGCTTCCTGTGGCATTGATAACATTACTACAAAACTCCTCGAAAGGATGGTCGTAGCTTCTAGTTACATCCTGACACACGTCTTCATACAATTATTGTACACTGACATGTTACCCTTAAAGTGGAAGATATCAAACGTTGTACCAATATTTAAATCAAATAATAAACACTCACACACGCACATTACCATCCAATAACATTAACATGCGTCTGCTACAAAATGCTAGAAGTTATAAGGAAAAAAAATCTTTACAGCCACCTGGAAGCTAAAAAATTCTCCTTACTAATCAACAGAAATTTCAAAGGAATTTATTATGTGAGACTCAGTTATTGAAATGGGTGACCGATCTGCATGCAAACATACACGAAGATCTGTCGATTGATTCTGCTTTTGTCGATTGTGCGTTTCTCGCAAATGATCTCGTTGCCCATCACCACTTACTTCTGAAGTTATCAGCCCTCCAACTAGACTCTTTCACGCAAACATGGACTGAATACTTTTGTTGCAGTATTTGACAATTCAAAGTACTTAATATCCAATCATCTCATCTTACTTATTTTACCTCAGGTGTACCAATAAGAAGCGTTCTTGGGTCGTTACTATTTCAGATACATTAACGACTTACCGAGTAATATTTTTTTACACGTGCGCATGTTTGCAGATCGCTGCATTCTTTACTGTCCTTATAAAAGTAATGACGATCATCAAGTCCTCCAGAGAGACCTGGAAGCTTGTTTCTCTATGGTGTAATACTTAGCTAAAGAAGCTTAACGTTGTTAAATGTAAAATTAGGAGTTTTATCTGCAGGCGTAGTACATCGACCTCTTTGTACCATATAAATAACACAAATGTCTTGCATGACCCTAAATATAAATGTCTTGGTCCTCATTTAACTTCTAGCTACGTTTTCTTGGTCAGCTCACATTGAATGCATTTGCGCCAAAGTTCAAGATCATTTGGACACATACGTTACACGTTACATCATTCTAATAACTATGTATATTCATAAACTAGCTTATCTAACATGTCTACAGCCTCAGCTTTAGCACGCGACATTCATTTGGTCTCGCTATCAAAAATATATAACCAAAATACTCGAATCTGCATAATATAGGGCTGCACGTCTCATTTGACATCGTTGCGACTATAACAAAAGCAATATTGATTTGATTGATACGTGGGGTTTAACGTCCCAAAATCACCATATGATTATGAGAGACGCCGTAGTGGAGGGCTCCGGAAATTTCGACCACCTGGGGTTTTTTTAACCTGCACCCAAATCTGAGCATACGGGCCGACAGCATTTTCGCCTCTACCGTAAATGCAGCCGCCGCCGCTGGGATTCAATCCCGCGACCTGTGGGTCAGCAGCCGAGTACCTAATTAGCCACTAGACCACCACGGCGGGGCTAAGAAAAGCATTACGCACATTAATCTCGGCTTATCACTGTGTCCTTTGCATAATTATCGAGATTTTGCCGTGGTATCATTGTTTCATGAATACATATATAACGTGTCATCATCATTTTTGCAGCGTCCAACTCCCCATATAGGTCACAACGTTTCTCTAATCAGTTTATTTTCATATGAGTTTAAAGAAAGATTAATTCATTCAACTCTTCCGCTCTTTCTAGAGCTATTATCCTTTGGAATGACCTTACTGACACGATTGCTTCCAAGAATAACCTATAAAACATTAACTATCCACAAAACACACATTGCTGAAATAATGTTTCCTACCACCACTATTTCCTTGATTTTTCATTTCCTATATTGTCATTTGTGTGTGATATTACACAACATATCTTTTTTTTTATAAGCCGTCTCTTGTCGTGTCTGTTCAGTAATTAGTACTCGTGTTTTAATGTGCCTAATTTTATTGTTTAACTGAGTTGTATTGATTTAAAGTGTATTTTTTCTGTTCCTCCTTTTCTTGTATGGCGCATAATTCAATCATAGCGCATAATGCATTCCCACTTGTGTAACAGTAACTTTATATATCGTTTTCTTCTATTTTTCATCTTTTTGTACACTGTTATAAAATAGTTCCTATATTATCCCATTTACACAATGCCCTTAGGGGTCTGTAGGGTACTTTCACATGAATAAACAAATAAATAAATTGTTAAGCGGTTTATTGACGGACACTCAGCGATGATTCACGACAGCGACAGCCAATGCGGGGATCGACTCTCTGCACGAGCTGCTCTTCTTCTTAAGAAAAAGGGCGACCCACTAGAAGGCGCTGAAGAGGATGACCCACTGTTCAAAGGCTTTACCACAACTACCCCGGGTACGAAAAAGGAGCCGCCTGGCGACCTAACAGCTGGTTACAATGAGCGGGTCATGGTAGGCCTTGAGGCGCTCCACGTTAACAATGTCGCGTCCTCGACGACGCATGTCCGAAGATTGTTCGATGGGTTCAATCAAGTAGTTGACTGGGGAAGTGCATTTGACGACACGGTAGGGGCCTTCGTATTTAGGCAATAGTTTTGAAGATAGGCCAGTTGCAGTAGTAGGGATCGAGAGCCAGACGAGCGCTCCAGGGAGGAATGTGGGTGCAGTAGTACTGGCGTCAGCGCGAATGCTTTTTTGACGCTCTTGATCATGCGCAGTAAAGGTCTTTGCAAGATCTCGACATTCTTCAGCAAGCTTGGCTGTAGCAGAAATAGGTGCCCACTCAGACAGATCTGGCCTGTACGGAAGTATCGTGTCGATGGTGTGTGACGGGTGCCTTCCATATAATAAAAAGAAAGGTGAAAAGCCAGTAGTGCTCTGAGGGGCGGTATTATATGCGTAGGTGACGAAGGGTAGAATGGAATCCCAATTTGTGTGATCGGCGGCGACGTATTTGGAGAGCATGTCGCCCAGCGTACGGTTGAAGCGTTCTGTGAGGCCATTCGTCTGCGGGTGGTAAGCAGCAGTTTTGCGGTGAACAACGTTGCACTCTTTGAGAATGGCTTGAACGACTTCAGACAGGAAGACACGGCCTCGGTCACTGAGCAGTTCCTGGGGTGGGCCGTGTCGCAGAATGAATCGTTAGAGCAGAAAGGAAGCCACATCGCTCGCTGTAGCCGCGGGAAGAGCGGCCGTTTCGGCGTATCGCGTGAGGTGGTCCACAGCAACAATGGCCCAACGGTTACCAGCCGACGTTAGTGGAAGTGGCCCATACAAATCGATGCCAACGCGCCCAAACGGCCTGGCAGGGCAAGGTAGAAGTTGCAGACCTACCGGCGACAGGTGCGTTGAAGTTTTGCGGCGCTGACATTGTATGTAGGAGCGAACGAATTTCTGCACGTAGCGGTACATGCCGCGCCAAAAGTACCGTTGGCGAATGCGGTGGTAAGTCTTCGATACCCCGGAGTGCGCACACTGCGGATCAGAATGAAATAATTCGCATATGTCAGAGCGCAGACTGCGAGGTATGACTAGTAGCCACTGGCGGCCGTCACCGTTGTAATTGCGTCGATGGAGGAGGTCGTCGCGAACGGCGAACTGGTGGGCTTGACGACGCAACGCGCGAGTGGATGGAGTGGATGGATCAGTCAGCAAGTCTATCAGTGAGGCAATCCATTGATCCTTGCGCTGTTCAGTAGCAATAGCATGAATGCTAATTGAAGAAATGGCAAGGTGAGACACTGAGTTGTTGGCATTGTCGTCAGGCAAGGGAGAGCGCGACAGGGCGTCGGCGTCAGCATGTTGCCTTCCATTGCGGTACAGCACGCGGATGTCATAGTCTTGCAGGCGAAGTGCCCACCGGGCGAGACGGCCTGAGGGATCTTTCAATGACGACAACCAGCATAGTGCGTGGTGGTCGGTGACGACATCAAATGGGCGACCATACAAATAAGGTCGGAACTTTGCAAGGGCCCAGACGATTGCGAAACATTCTTTCTCGGTGACTGTGTAATTAGTCTCGGCTTTAGTAAGCGTACGGCTCGCGTACGCCACGACATATTCCGGGAACCCTGGTTTGCGCTGCGCAAGGACAGCGCCGAGGCCGACACCACTGGCATCCGTGTGTACCTCTGTAGGGGCCGTAGGGTCGTAGTGGCGGAGTATGGGAGGCGACGTCAACAAACGACGAAGTGTTCTGAAAGCGTCGTCGCAATGTGATGACCACGAATGGAGAGGCCCGTTACTTCCGAGAAGCTTCGTCAGCGGCGATATGATAGTCGCGAAGTTTCGAATGAAGCGCCGAAAGTAGGAACACAGTCCTACGAAACTGCGCAGTTCCTTCACGGAAGTCGGCTTGGGGAACTCGGTCACGGCCCGAAGCTTGGTTGGATCAGGGAGAAATCCATCCTTGGACACGACGTAGCCGAGTATTGTCAGCTGCCGAGCTGCCAATTGGCACTTCTTTAGGTTCAGTTGCAGACTGGCGTTTCTCAGACGCGTTAAAACATGCCGAAGGCGTTGAAGGTGCGTCGAGAAGTCAGGAGCGAAAACGACGACGTTATCGAGGTAGCACAGGCACGTGTGCCATTTCAGGTCACGCAGAACTGTATCCATCATGCGCTCAAAGGTGGCGGTTGCATTGCACAGCCCAAACGGCATAACGTTAAACTCGTACAAGCCGTCGGGGGTGACAAAAGCGGTCTTTGGTCGAGCGTCCTCAGCCATAGGTACTTGCCAGTACCCTGAGCGCCAATCGAGGGATGAAAAAAATTCTGCTCCTTGCAGGCTGTCGATCGCGTCATCTACCCGCGGTAGTGGATACACGTCCTTACGAGTGATCTTGTTGAGGCGTCGGTAGTCCACACAGAACCGCACAGAACCGTCTTTCTTCGTGACGAGAACGACAGGAGATGCCCAGGGGCTGCTAGAGGGGCGAATAACATCGCGGCGAAGCATGTCGTCGACTTGCTCGTTGATTACACGGCGTTCTGTGGGAGATACGCGATATGGACGTTGCCGCAGCGGTGGCTGTGCGCCTGTGTCGATGCGATGCGTAACGGTGGATGTGCGGCCGAGAGAAGGTTGAGCGACATCGAAAGAAGAGCGGAATTCTTCCAACAGGCCCAAAAGCTGGGAACGCTGGCCCTGCGTAAGGTCGTTGGGTATGCAGGGACCGAATATATCATCGGATGATGAAGCAGATGTCGAAACAGCACCAAGCGTACAGGAACTTGGGTAGTGCATGTCATCGGGTTGATCCATAACTTGCGCGTCTTCAATGGGTTCCACGCTGCCGAGACATTCTCCTCGCACCAACGTAACGCTGTACGGAGATGGGTTCACAACAAAAATAGTGGTGCTGCCGTGAGTGAGTTGGACGGTCGCGAAAAGAACCAGCAAGCTTTTTCTTATGAAAACTCGATGAGATGGCGAGAGGAGTGCAGCGGTGTCAGAAAGGCTTGCGCAGTAGAGCGACACCGCAACGGACGAGTTTGCAGGCACTTGAGTGTCGTCTCTGACGAGTAACTTGCTTGCAGCGGATGGACTGTCGGCCGGCGTCAAAGAAGAGAATGGCGCGAGTTCTATTTCTGCTGGTGCGCAATGAATGACGGCGTCGTGGCGGGAGAGAAAATCCCATCCTAGGATGACGTCGTGAGAGCATGAAGAAATTATGATGAATTCGACCGCATACATCACGTCCTGAATCATAAGGCGGGCTGTGCACATCGATGTAGGGTGAATGCTTTGGGCGCTGGCTGTACGGAGGGAGAGCCCGCAAAGCGGCGTGGTCACTTTGCGCAGTAATCGGCAAAGTTTTTCGTCCATCACGGATACGGCGGCTCCAGTATCTACAAGGGCAGCTGCACGAACGCCATCCACAAGCACGTCTATCACGTTCGACGGGCTTTCCTGAGGGCTTCCGCAGTTCGACAGCGTCGCAGCCCTTGCCTCGTGGACTGCGACGACTAGTTTTCCTGGTCGCCCTCGAGTGGACGTGGCCGCATCGGTGACAGTGAGCGACGTCGTGGAGATGGTGAACGGCGGGTAGACGGAACGGGGCGGGACGACGGTGACATAGGCGGCGGTTGGTCATAAGAGCGTCTTGACTGGCTGGGAAAGTTGGAGGCGACCTGCGGTTGCTGCACACGATTGCAATATCGTGCCACATGACCGACGCAACCGCAAGCAAAACAGATGGGGTGATTATCAGCAGTGCGCCATTGGTTTGCTGGTCGCATCCATGTCGCAGAACGCGATTGGCGAGCCGGCTGCTGATATGAGTGCATGGTAGGCGGCACTCGGGGCACGTGGGTGACGCCGGCGTATGTAGGCGAGACAGGTTCTCCAAAGGCCTGGGGCCTCGCGACGGTTTCGGTGTAATTTAGCGGAACAGTGACAGAAATTGGTGGGGGCGGCCTGGCAACAACTTGGGCGTAGCTGAGTGGCACAGATGCAGGAGGTGGCTGGTGGTATTCAGGGACGACTTCCGCGATTTCCTGCTGAATGGCTCGGCGGAGCGGAGGTAGAAGTTTACTTGATGGCTGTTGAGCTTCTTGTGGGGAAGCAAAAGCCAGTAGAGAGACCTGGTGGGCAACTTCCTCGCGCACGAACGACTTGATTTCGGCGAGCAAGGTTGCGTGGTCTGGAACTGCTGACAAGGCCGAGAGATCAGGTTCACGTGGTGGCGGATGACGGGTCATCAAGCGCTGCCGCCGCAGCTCGTCGTAACTTTGGCATAACATGATGACTTCTGCCACAGTGCGGGGGTTCTTTGCCAGGAGCATGGTGAAGGCATCGTCGGCGATGCCTTTTAGAACATGCGTGATTTTGTCAGCCTCTGACATGTTCAGGTCGACTTTCTTGCACAAGTCAAGGATGTCCTCGATATAACTTGTGAAGGACTCACCGGTCTGCTGGGCTCGTTCACGTAAACGCTGTTCAGCTTGCAGCTTACGAACAGCAGGGCGGCCGAACACGTCGACGACAGCGGTTTTAAAAGCGGACCAAGTCGGGAAATCAGATGCGTGGTTATTGTACCACATTCCCGCCACACCCGCAAGGTAGAAGAACAGGTTACCTAGTTTAGCTGCCTCATCCCAATGATTGGGGACGCTCACACGTTCGTACATGGCAGGCCAGTCCTCGACGTCGGTGCCATCCGCGCCGGTGAAGACAGGAGGGTCGCGAATGCGGGGGACACCGGGACATGGCGGCGACGTAGGAGGAAGGGTTTGCTGGGCGGCGTCTTGGTACATGGTTGGAGGCACGGTACGGGATCGAAGCTCCAAGGGCATCGAATGCTGACCGAAGGTGTTTGAAGGGCACAGCACTCTCAGCACTCTCCACCAAATTGTTGAGCGGTTTATTGACGGACACTCAGCGATGATTCACGACAGCGACAGCCAATGCGGGGATCGACTCTCTGCACGAGCTGCTCTTCTTCTTAAGAAAAAGGGCGACCCACTAGAAGGCGCTGAAGAGGATGACCCACTGTTCAAAGGCTTTACCACAAAATAAATAAATAAATAAATAAATAAATAAATAAATAAATAGTAAATAAATAGATAAATAAATAAATAATGTGTTCGGGTATCTCCATTCAGGGCACATTACATAAAAAAACAAAAAGAATGGATGACACGTGTTTTTCCACAGACACGCAGGACAGCCTAGCATGGTTCCTATTGGATTCGAATGTCAACAAAAATTGATTCGTTTTTACTACCGTACGTTCACACAATGAAAAAAAGTCTATATTGCATCGTTTTACAGGTTCACAAACTGATTATGACCCAATACGCTTAACATTTTCTATTTACGGGAGTATAGCGCATTGCCCTAACTCCAGCTCGAAGGTGATTTGAAATACCATTACACGCTCAAAGGAAAACGCAGCATACGCAATTTCGACCATGTCGAACTAAACTCAGACGAGTGAGCTTCTTTATGTTACAGATTATTGTTACTTCAATTTATCTCTGTGCATGAGTGGAGAAGCGGCAAGTGACGAGATGATTTTTAAAGTGAAACTTAACTGAAGAACTCAACGCAGGAAGCAACTCACTTGGAAACATTTGAAGACTCTCTTGAAAAATGCTTCGGAATTCAGGTTGCCACTTGCGAAATCTACAGATCGGTTAAGAATAGTGTCCTACGTTCGCTATACGTTTGCTACGTGCAATATACATTCCCCTCGTGTTTGCTGGTTTCGAATAACTAAATCAACTGAAGTAGAGCGAGGAACTAGAACAGCCTGTAGGAGACGTGGAGTAATAAAGAGATGGCCTACTCGATGAAAATACACTTCTGCTGCGACAGTGTGTCTGTAGTAACACTGAGATAAAAAAGCATTATTTGTTTTATTACTTATTTTATTATAAGAGAGGGGGAGGTGTTGTATTCATATTCTCTATGAACGGTTCAGTGCTGCGAATACAGAACGGACAAGTTAGAAAAAAAGAAAAAAAAGACTGGTTGGATAGAAGGTTTAAGGCTTTTCATATAAGGTATGTTCTGATTTTCTATTTCGTTTTTGGCTTCAAAGGCCCGCAATCAGTGCCAGAAATGCCTGCGTAAAGGATCTGTCATCCACAGGTTTTCACTATGGCAACGTGTTGACAGCCAAATGGGGCATAAGGCATGGGTCTCTCTATCTTGGTCTGTTTCGTTTCTCACATTTTAAAATAAACGCAGAACACTGCTTCTTTCAACTCACATTTCCTCGACTACCCTATGAGGCCTTCTAAAAAATTTTTTGTTGCTGAAGCATTTTTTAGCAAAGCGCTTTCTGTGCGTAAGTCTAATATTGGTATTTCTAACGCATTCCGCGAAGACTGTGCGTCGTGTGTACATATGTATTCATTATCTAAATGGCAGCTGCTCTACCTTCCCTTATGTGTTGGTGCAGCATCCGAATATCTTCTATTCTCATAGTTTTTCATACCGTAACGGAACAAATAAAATTTTCCACTAGTTCTTCCTAATGAGAAGTTCGGTGCGAAACAGTGGAAGCACCGACAGGTTTCCTATATTTCATTATTGAAATAAAGCGGCAACTTCAAAAAAAATTTGTTATTTAGAGCGCCATGAGTGTTATTTTGATGTGCTTGGTTTAAACCTACAAACTCCGCGAGCAGTACGCGGCGCAGATTGCGTCTGAGTGTTGGAAAACATTCACGTTTGTTGTAGATCATTTTGTTATGATTGCGCACGAGACGTAAAACCTCAAAGATATTCCACAGCATTAGTGACCACCAATGATAAGCCTGGAAAGTTCGACGCGTGATGTATAAAAGGTATTCACAAAATGATGAAATCAGTTGTAAAATCATAAAAGCATAAAACACCTTCCAATCACAATCCTAGCAAGATGACTCATCAAACGCGTAAGCTGACCGTCGGTGGTGACGGCGGAATAAGAGTAGTGCAAATAAATCACGAGTGCTAATATGCTTATTTTCTTTCTTTTTTGCTTTTGCTTGTTTTGGGTGCCATTTGTTACTTTTTATAGCTGCAGAATTTATCGATATGGAGTAGCCAAGCTAATATGAACATCAAACTCTCAACAGGAAAACAGAACAGAACAGATCATCATGCCATCACGTCTTGAATACATGACATGTTGTGAAAACTAGGTGACACAATCATGCCGTTTCTAAGACGTCAACACAAGACATGGTTCTTTGGTCAGAAGTGAGCCGATTTCTCAAACACTGCGATATCACGTGAAGTGAAAAATGTTTGAAATGCCTCTGATTCAAAAAGCGGGGCAAGGTCCCGTTGTGTTCAGTACACAAATACCATCAATAGAGAAGAAAGGGAAGATGAACATGTTTTTTTTTCCTTTGTGTCGTTTTAGGCGGAGGCATAAGAAACCGTGGGACATTCTTTTCTGCGCGTTGAGTACGATAGAGCACAGTAAGTTGTAGTAAACGAGCAAATGACACGTAACAGTAAAGCAAACTGACCCACTCCTTTTAACGTGGTCCGTACCACTTAACTTCAGTTTCGAAAGACCACGTTGCTGCCCTCCCGGAGCAGTTGCACATACTCTTTCAAGTCAGCTGTGCCACCATTGTGTGTTTAATTGTGTTGCTTTAGGGTGAACTTATTTAGATCTGAATAAAACATCATGGTTTCAATCCAAACCGCGGGAGACGAGTCCTCAGGAAAGACTGCTAATACGGTAACAATGAATGCATTTCAAGGCGGTAATGAGACCCGCATAATAATGCGGGTACTCGTGCATTCGCGCTTGCTAAACTGAAGCCTCAATGTCATCAAGTTTGCTTACTTTACTATTGGTGGCCTCAGTGATAGCGAAAGTAGTGAATAAATGAAATGTACTCAATAATTATGCTTGAAGTGTGACGCTAAAGTCACAAATGAACTTTGGTAGGATTTTTTTGTATTTGATACATTATAATTTTTTTCATGCACAGTTCCTTTTAGAAACAATGTGGTGGCATAGAAGTGACCAAACGATGGTAATGGGTGACTCTGCAACACGTGTAATGCACGAAAAAGGTAAAAATGAAAAGTTTAACGATGAAGCGTTAATTGCACTCATTTTGTTGTTGACAACAATCCCCCTGCCGAATACAAACCGCGTATTGCTGTAGTTTTTCGCAGTATGCAGTTGAAAATTGCTAATTACGAGCTCCCACCACCGACGAGACCATAACACAAAACAAAGAGCGAGAGAAAAAAAAAGTAAAGATAAGCCCGTGCTGTACTGCGAACTATTTGCAATCGCCGAGTAGAAATTTCCTATTCTACTCAGCTTATTTTTGTTCTTTTCTTTCTTTGGTCAACTTTACTCCACGTGCGTGTAACCAAGCTTCGTGTGCTGCTCTTGCTGGCTGGTCACGTGAGAACGTTACGTCAAACAAACTTTTTCATTAGGGTGTTCATTAAGGTGTCTTTTACGCCGACTAATAGCTGCTAACTGATCCATCCGTCAACTGTCACACTATTGTGTAGCCTCCGCTATGTGACTCGATGAGAAAGGGAGTCCCGAACTCGCCGCAACACACCAGTGGGCCAGCGGGGACAATGGCCCATAAGGAGGCTTAGCAAGGAGGCTTTCTGCCCTTCCACTGGGCTAATTGCAGTAGGATTTCAGTAATCTTACCGTCTTTTGGCATGACTTTGTGTGCTCGCAAGGGCGACACGATCAATACGACGCGTACCGCTGACCTATGGGACTGCCTGTGCTGGAACGATGGAGGCTTGAAAGGTCGCGTGAACAGATTCCAACTTTTCGTAACTGCTTCTAAATTTCGTGCTTATCGTTGCTCCGCTATAGCCTCATTGCTAATTATGCCCACGGGTTTAGTTTGATAAACATTCTCGCATGTCAAACACTGTCTGAAGTGTAACGAAGGGATTAGTGTGGTTCTCATAGACTCGAGATTATCGCGATGCGCTTTCAGATTGGCCTCTAGTGGTTAAGCGTAGTGATGTGTTGCAAGTATATACTGTGAACAGGGAGGTGTACCTGCTTCCCGCCTTCCAATGTGTGGGTATTCGCGTGACCCTGCATCTGTTTCATTTCTTTTCTTCCCCTTCCTTTTAGTGAGAGCTAGTGGGGGGGGGGTGAAAAATCAGACATTCATACAGGGCAACTTTCATAGCTTTGCTGTTACCTTTCTTTTACTTCAGCCTCTCCTAATGATCAGTGATGTTGGTCTTTGTTAAGGGGCGTATGGCATGCGTCTACGTGTCATAACGAATTATTAAGTCAGTTGATGCCGCAATTTGTATAATTACTGGAGTTGTTAGACTCTCAGTTGTTATTGTGACCAGGGATGGTCCGAATATAACGTCTTGATAATGATTAGTTCCTTTACGCAAGCTGAAGCAGGGAGCCAAGCACTCTTGAACAACATGATCTTCATAGGGTTTCACCTGCAGTGCCCAGTGTGACATCTGCGTAAGTGGCACCCTAGAAATGGAGCAAATTAATGGAGTAAAAAAGCGCACGCCTTTGTTCCGCGAGCTTCAAACTAATGAGACAGACTTATTAAGAAGTACTGCTTCAGCGAATGTAGCATTCTTGCCTCTAGGGTTATGACTGCCACTGGCGACATAACATTTGTGAGAGTTTACCCATGGTGAATTCCAACATGACTTGAGACACCTTGATCCTTCTCAGAGACGGCCTCCCCGCGACCAGGATGACGCCTCAGAGAGAAGAGAAGGGTGCGGGCTCAGACGATAAGTGCGATGATGTCGAACGTGACGCAGATTTCACAATGGGCCGCTGTGGGTGTGACGGGCTCCGAACAGGTTCATGTGTTTCGAACTGAGCTATTGGGTCGTCGTAAAACTTTTTCCGCCGTACTGGTAATAGGCGGAGGGACATGCCCTGATCACAGCCTGATCACATGCCAGTGCCATTGACCGCTGGAACTTCGGTGCATCAACGGGTGCAGCATCCCAGCTGGGCCATTGGGGTGTTCTTGCCTACAGTGTCGTGCTAGGGTCTTGTGTGCGATTGGCTACAACCAGGAAAGAGGGGCTGGCCTGAGCCGCTATAGCGATGGTGCTGAATGAGGGAAGACGCACTGGGCCCTTGTACACTGGCTTATACAGTCGCTCGTCGAGGAACCGTCTGATACCTAATGTTCACTATGTAAATAACTCGTAAAAATGCTATCTACTATGCTTGTTTACGTTTTGAGGAGCTGTGAGCATAAGTTTCTCAACTGAACGGCTCAGTCACGCTTCCAAATGGAGTAAGGGACACACTGAACCACGACGTCACAGCACCGGATAAATTGATACACGTTCCCGACCACCTTCAGATACATGTTGATAGCAGTGCGGGCTTAAAAAGCACAGAAAACGTGTGCGTGAAAGTGATCGTGATCTAAATCATTCACAGAATTGATTCGAGAGAACTCGGAGAAGGGGGGGGGGGGAGAAAGAGAAAATCAATAAATGCAGAAAGATTAACCACAAGAAAGTTATGTGGTTTGTTACAAGGGATGAGGGAGGGTGTTTAGTTTTTTGGGAAAAAAAATCTAACTAACTTGTGTTCAGTCAAATGTGAAGGCGTATAGGCCTTGCTCACTTTTTTCAGGTTAAATTGTTTCTAAATATGAACGTCCCCTTTTTACGCACACTTAAACAAACTAGGCTATGCAAGTTAGTTCCAAAATTCATTTTTTATTGGACATGATGGGGTTCATTAAAAATATACCATAGAGAAGCAGTGCCCTCGTACAGAATGTTGAGAGTAAGATTTTCAATAGAATACTTGAATGATGTTATGAAAGCTGGATTTATAAGAATTGAAGTGATGCACTCTAACTACCGTTTGTCATACTGTGGGTACTCAGGACAAGATATTTGACTGGTATCTCCAAATTGCACCCAAGTAGTATACCCGTATGAACATCGATTCAGGAAAATGCCTTTCTTGTTCTTTGGACAACTCACTGCCTCTTTTGCGAAAAACCAGAGAGCATTGAATATGCATTTCTAGATTGCCAGCTTGCGACATTTTATTGGGATATTCTCCAGCACGCTATAAAAGAGCAACTTCCACTAGGCCCTTATGACATAAATTTCTTATCAATCTGAAGAACTTTTAACACAATGATGACTCGTTGCATCCAGGGCTTGTTAAAACGTGAACGCAAGCGCCCGACGCAGATTTACACGTGAAATACCCTAGCAAAAAGTGAATGTACTGTGCAGCTGAAGTTCGAGAGATTATAAGGGCCTGGCGTGAACTACCACACTGGGTCACTGTTCTTGATGTTCGGGCAAGCGTGAAAACTTTGCATGATTCCTTGAGTTAATGACATTATACTTGTTTTTGTACATTCTTCTTTCAATTCTTTGTTTAGTGAGGTAATAAAAAAAAGTTGGAGCGTGGTAGAGTTGTCTAAGGCGGCGCGCTGCGGAGCGAGGGTTGTTGGATCTCATCCCGGGTCGGCTGCTTGAAATTTTCGACCTGCAATATTTTGGACCAGAAAGCCTTTCTGCGGAAAGTGTTCTTTTGTATTGGTCTATTACCACCAACAGCATCTTATTCCAACAAATTAGCGGCTTTTTATTCATCTTACATTGAAGTCTTCTTCGATGCCTTGCCCGCTGTGGTTCTCGAAGAGCGCACCTCTTCCATAGCAGAGTAAAGATAATATACTAAGTTGTCAAAAATATTTTTCAAACACTACACAAGTCTGCTTACTATGGTCCGGTTTTTCCGCTCGTTCATAATATTGCGTTGCGGATGATGAGAGGAGGTGAAGAGTTGGCTTATTCGATTATGCTTTAGAAAATGTTCAATTTTTCCTGCGGTTTAATCCTGTTCCGCGATCTGAAAGGAACTTCCGCAGTTTTCCTGTAGCTAAAATGGTCTTGAAGCATGTCATGTAGGCGTCGCTCTTCCCACTTTTATGAGCGAATGTCCATACGTAGTGAGTAGCATGGGCAATAACGAATGAGATAAACCTTTTTGATTAGCCACATCCACAGAACCCCCCGTTGGTGTTCATTGCAAAAGAGTCAAAAAGCTATTCAGCAGCAGGCAGGAACTTAGGTGTTTCATACTTCTTTGTTTTCGTCTTCCTGCATCTCTGGCATGTACACAACACCAAATATGGGTGGCAACATCGGTTACCATGTATGGCCAATAATATTGCGGTGACAAGAGTGATAGCGTCTTCTTCACTCCAACATGCACCAAATGTTGACAACCGTTCTTGAAAATGGTTGGGCGTAGTTCATGGGCAGATATATCTTTTTTAATTCTTTTCTTTTGATGAGGGCAATGTTGTTCAGACGATGACTACGAAAGGCGAAAGCCGACGGGCCCCTGCTATTCGTGACAGTGAAGGCAGAACGCTAAACGATAAGACGCTTACCTGTGTAAAGCTGCGGAACTAACACTTTTAAGCTTGATATCGCACTGTAGTGATTTTACTTGATCGGGCAATGTGAGTTTTTGAACTATTGCGCTCTTGTACTCGTGAGGCTTCGCATTCCATTTTTTCCCCCATCTGCAAAGTATTTCGGCATACACTGTAAGTACACTGTCTTGATAAAAAAAATGGCAGCATATCCACGGAGTGAATGATGGAGAGTGGGGCGAAGCATCCGTCCGTATATTCGTTCTTGCTTCCGTCCGTCCATGCGTTGGTCTGTGTGGCCGCCCGTGCGTCCATCCGCTCGTCCGTGCGTACGTCTGTTCGTGCGTCCATCTGTGCGTCCTTTCCTGCGTTGGTTCATACATTCGCCCCTGCGTCCGTCCACGCGTTCAGCCGTCCGTGTAGTCATCCGCGCGTCCGTCTATGCATCTGTCTGTGTGTCCGTTCGTCCACCTATTCAACACTCCAAGTAACACCATCTCGCTTCTTTTCATCATATATTCCTCATATAGAAGCACCGCCATCCAGCGGATAGTCCAAGGACTGAACGAGAGGAGGCACATGCACACTTTCTTACGGCTTGCGCTTCGTGTCTACTTCCAACCTTTAACCACCTCGAGCTCATGGTATATACTAGTTCACTGTATTCATGGCACTGCGGCCCAACGCTCGCTAAGCCCTTTAGGGGCGAAGTTCCTTATAGCGGCACCCGCTCGTCCCTCGTAGCCGTTGTATTGTGTAACAAGTATAACATTTTGACCTCCAAGAAAGGTGCCGGTGAGAGATTTCTTCTGTGCATTGTTGAACAATGAAAAATAGTGCTGAATGTACAGCCCAATTGCTGCTAATGGGGAACGAGAGACAGGAGCATTCGGCTTTTAGTTAACGCGCACGCTGCGATCCCCATTAGCAGCCATTGGCATGTACATTGAGCACTATATGACAAGAAAAGGTTGCTACGTTATGCTCGCTGTGTGTAACCTCCTTAGTTTTAGAAAGGTTTAGCGAGCGTTGAGTCGCAGTGCCATGAACACAATAAACTAGTATATACCATGAATAAACTCGAGGTGGTTAAAGATGGAAAGTAGATACGAAGTACAACCCGTAAGAAAGTAAAAACTGAGTTCTTCTGTCTCTCATTTCCCATTAGGAGCCATTGGCATGTACATTGAGCCCTATCGGAGATGCAAGTATTGTTATGTTATACTCGCTGGATGTAACCTCCTCGGTTTTAGAAAGGTTTAGCGAGCGTTAGGCCGCAGTGCCATGATTACAGTGGACTAGTATATACCATGAACTCAAGGTGGTTGAAGGTGGGAAGTAGACCCGAAGCGCAAGCCGTAAGAGACTGTGCGTGCGCCACCTCTCGTTTAGTCCTTGGAATGTGCGCTGGATGGCGGTGCTTCTATATGGGGAATATATGATGAAAAGATGCGAGGTGGTGGTACTTGGAAAGTTGAATGGATGGACGAACGGACACACAGACAGATGCATGGATGGACGCATGAACGGATGCAGGGGCGGATGCATGGACGAACGCAGGGACGGACGCATGGACAGACGGAAGCAAAAACGAATGGACGGACGAATGCTTCGCCTCACTCTCCATCATTCACTCCGTGGATATGCTGCCAATTTTTCTCTAAAACCAAGGAGGTTACGCCCAGCGAGTATAACGTAGCAACCCTGTCTTGTCAGATAGTGCATAATGTACATGCCAAAAGCTGCTAAGGGGGAATGAGAGACAGGAGAATTCGGCTTTTAGTTAACGCGCACGCTGCAAATTTTTGCTTGTTCAACAACGCACAGAAGAAAGCTCCCACCGGCACCACCTTGGAGGTCAAAATGTAAGACTCATTACATACTACTACGACTACGGGGGACAAACGGGTGCCGCTATAAGGGGCTTCACCCCTAATAAAACAAGCTTGCGTCCCCCTCCTTTCCTGCTGATAATCCTTTCTTCTATCAGACGCCATATCCGTGCCTTAAAGACGCATTAAAATCACGTACTTACCAAAGGGGAAGAACTCTGCGCCATGTAGGGCCAATGCGCGACGCCGTGAGGTCCTAGCTGGGACGTCCAATTTTTTTCATTGCTCCTTTTCTCATGTTCTAACGATACGTAAACGGTGATGGTGAAAACAAGCCTCTAACCACGTTGGCACATGTGGCCTTCTATGGGAGTTTCGCGGCCCGTTTACATACACCGCACAGCTGCTGCCTTGACGAACAAAAGAGCACTGGTCGATACCTTCACTCGGGCAATTCCACTTGCTAAAATATTTTTAATCTGTTCCACCGAATGGATGCTATTCGGAAATGGAGAATAGTCCGCCATATTTTAATAAAGTGGGTCTAAAACGGTGATCTGTACGATAGCTGTAGTTTCATCAAAGCACTGAGAAAGCGCTGTTTTCAATGATATGAAGAAATTTAAATGGCACCCGCGGCGGCATACACTATGCGACATCCCCTTAATATTGCAGACACGACCCGAGACCTGAAAGTTTCCGAGCCTAGGAGTCTGTTTAAAGCTGCGGCCTCCTTCCACACCCCGATTGTTCTGCCCTATGTGAGGGCAGAGAGTTTTACTAGACTGGGGTCCCTTTGACGAAGAAAATTTCTAATTATTAGCGCTTCTCGTTGAGCGAAAGCTGCTCCGAGTTCGGTAGCAGGCCTCTCGGTTAACCCATTCGGCCACCGTTCTAGCTCCCTATTTACGGAGCACGTGGCTCCTGGTGCAAAGCCAGTGTCTTAAAGTTGCACAACCGAAATTAGAGGTTTCATAAAGAACTGTAGACTCTGTGCACTTCCATTCAATCTGTGCGTTCCTTCTGTTTCGCCACTACATTGTTTCTTAAGGTACCCCAGCTAACTCTAATAAAACAATAAGCGTATGGTGAACCCCTTTCCAATGGCGTTACTGAATGCGCATGACTGAAGGTTCCATGAAGTGCGTCACCTTATTTTTGTTATGCTGAATTTTTCAATTAGGTAGGCTTCATTAATGAGTTTTTAAAGCCGCGAGGCTAGGTCAAAAGTTTCCTTTGAAATGTTTTAGATTGATTTTTAGAACGTCTGCTTAGAGAACTCATAACTTTCTAATAAAATCAGTGCCAAAGGCAATTCCAAGAGACTTAGTCAGTTCGTATGGAACCCGATCGGGGCCGCACTTGCAGATACAGGCAACTTTAGTTTTTGTTATGAACAACTATTCATAACATTGCCGAAAATTTCGCAGTCAATGATTTCATTATTTCAGCTTGTATTGCGTAATCTGGTTCACGACTTGGGATAAAACCCTAAGAGTAAATACCAGCATGAATGCCAGCAGTGAATGGTATAATCTGATCACTTATAAATTAAAACAAACTGTCTTATGCTAAAAAGAAAGCCTGCGGCCAATGTCATGCATTGCAAGAATAAAATTTAATCCAAAGCCATCCCGCACAAGGAGCCCACGTCAGTGCTTTCGCTTTGATCCGAGCTCTTTACAGCGTGTTTGGACGCCTTCGTGTGAATTAAGCAGTTGTGAGCACATTGTGTGCATACCAGGCATGTCGAGTGCACCAGCGCGTAAAGACTGTATATTGATAGCTCTTGGTTCAACGTAACGTCAGCACTCAGGATATAACAAAGACGCCAGTTTGACCGCCACGAAGTGCCCGCTACGGTGTGACGACGTGTACACCCTACGTAGTGGTCGTAGGGCATATTTGCGCTACGCTTCATTATAGTTTCGGAAGTGATAGATATGCTATGCTTGCAACAGTGTTGTACAAGCTAATAACGAACGCTGTCAGCCAAGTTGGCGTTGTCCTGAAATGACGCTTGCGTAGAATCTCTTCGAAGTATCGGCGTGGCTGTGTTGTACAATGCTTAACTTCAATGTAGAATGTCTAGATTGGAATCCGGGTAGAGCCGTGATTTTTGTTCCTTCCTTCCCTTTTAATATTTAACCCAATTAACAACACCGCATACAGAAGCCAAGCATGCTTTATGAGGTGGGCTCCACATTGTCGGTACAAGGTTTGCAGTCTGGGTTGGTACAGACAAAACCGCCTGTGATCACTTAAGTCGTGTACCCGTATAAAGTTTTCTTTTGTTTTTCACAAATCGCTACAAAAGCGTTGAATTGTATGCTTTTTGCAATGTACATTATGCTTTCCGTTTGGCCTTTTACAATTATTACCACTGTCATTATATTGCGTGATGTTAATTGTGTTCTTGCAGTAAATAGTTATGTATGCCCATTCCTGCTTAAGATTTGGTAAACAGGTCAGCAGTATGCAATAAATAAATAAATAAATAAATAAATAAATAAATAAATAATTGGCCGCTGTAGGCGGGCATATGCTGCAAATGACTCATGGAAATGATTTCGAAACGTACACGTCAGCGGGGGACTAATTATTCTTGCCAAGATCTGCGAATCATCATTGTCATATTTTTACGTACTACTGTGCCTGTTTTGCTTTGTACCGAGCTGTGGAGACGACAGCGTGAGCTCCAAGACGTAGGCGGCTACTTAGATAGATAGATAGATAGATAGATAGATAGATAGATAGATAGATAGATAGATAGATAGATAGATAGATAGATAGATAGATAGATAGATAGATAGATAGATAGATAGATAGATAGATAGATAGATAGATGGTTGGATGGATGGATGGATGGATGGATGGATGGATGGATGGATGGATGAATGAATGAATGAATGAATGAATGAATGAATGAATGAATGAATGGACGGATGGATGGATGGATGGATGGATGGATGGATGGATGGATGGACGGACGGACGGACGGACGGTTGGATGGATGGATGGATGGATGGATGGATGGATGGATGGACGGGCGGACGGACGGACGGATGGACGGATAAGAGCCGTATGACTTCGTAAAACTAAATATCTCGAAATCATCGCAGTTCATTATTGAGAAATAATTTGGCGCGTGCATCATTAGTATTGATAAATTCATGAATAAAAACTAACACTAGGTAACAGCCTTCTTGTCGAAAAAAACAGAAGGAATTGAGCGTCACTCGTGATCAACGAAGGTACAGAAGAAAAGCAAAAGTAGAAATATCAACAGCAAAGAATAGTTAATTTTTACAAAATGAGGCTTGAGGCAGCTCAAATTATCAAAAGTGAATAAAGGCGAAAACAGCGACAAGGTACCGGTATTTCCACGCGTCGTGTGCCAAAGGATGCAATCAGAGCGGAATAATCGGGCATGCCCGCTATGCAGACCGTGCGAGAATCAATTAGGTGAGCGAAAGACACCCCATATTCCCAGGGTAGCGTTCAAATTGTCCTGCACACACATCTATCGCTTAACCGTATCGTTGGGAGATCGGGACTTATCATAATACTCTTCGCTCTCTGAGTGCGTGGCTGCACCCAAATGCCGTTGAACAGAAACGGTATGGTTGAGCAATGCTGGACCAAGGCTGGAATCACGGTTAGCTGGCGAGGAAAAGCTGTGCTGGTCATTTTCTCTCTCTTTCTCTGTATCCCTCTTTCTCTCTTTGTCGCCGTATTGACGTTTTCCTTGAAGATTGCCGGCATCGGTGTCTAGACAGTTGTTTGCTGCGTCGTTCAGCAACGAGGACGTCATTTCTTGGTAATTGTCTGCTGTACGTCCCTGCTGTTGTGATTTGCCCCGTCTTGCATATCGCGGTCTCTCATTTACCTCGAACAAGCTTAGCACTTGCCTGCGAGCTCGCAATTCATGCCAGTATGGGTTATCCCATTACAACTTCTTACAATGTACCCGCTCCCGGAAACAAGAGATAAGCTGGCTCTTGGCGTTGCCACCGGACATGCGAGACACGAATTTTTCTGAATGTCACGCTTTGATCTGTTTTGACCGATTCCGCTATCATCGTCTGCCGTCAAGCTTCCTCCGTCTTTTCTTAATCCCGGCTGATTTGCCTTCCGGATGAACAGTAAGTCAAAGGAAGTGGAGCTCATGTTTCTGCACGTGGCATGCACGTTTCATCGTAGGCGCATGTGTTTAAAAAAGAAAGCTCAGCCCGCTGAAGATCGTCGAACAACAGGAACGGCTACTTTGACTCCTACTTTACTAAGATGTAGTTGTATTTTTAGCCGAAAGATTCGCAGTCATATCTGGGCTGCGGTGGTCGCATTTTTTAGTGAAGAAGGAAGTAATTTGAAATGAGGAAGGAAATGAAAGGAAAAGGGAATCCCACACTCGTCTGCAGCAAAGTCCAATACCTATGCAGTAATTCACAAAGTAAGGGTAAAGAGGGGTTAGAACAGAGAGAGAAGAAAAAAATTCGGCAGACCTCACGTACCTTGAGCATCTAAGTTCTGCAAAGCACGCGGTGGGAAGGTGACTGTGTCGAGTTTTTTATTGAGCGAAACGTTTCGAAATGACGCTAAAGAGATGTGTACAAATGTTGTACATACACTAATTTCACTGAAGCGTATATAACTTCACCGCATGTCAAAGGCGTTCAGACAAGCCCATCTTTCTCAAGAAACACAATAGGCCTTTCCCTGCCTTGTGGACTGTCGAGGGATCTCTCCTTTTTTTTAATTTCCTTCTCTTCCATCTTTCTCATCTTTCTTGTCCCCTTCCCTAATTAGCCGGTGTAGGGTAGCCAACCGGATGCCTTTCTGGTAAACCTCCCTGCCTTCTCCCTTTTGCTGCTTTCTTCCTTCCTTTTTGTACATACAGAAAAATGTGACGTAGTCACATTTTCACTGTTGTGATACGATGCCAACAGCAAGATGGGTATTAGCAACACCAAAAGCGGTAACCTTATATGTAGCGCATTTGCCAGCGAGGATGGTTGGCGTGGACTCGTTTTGATAAATGAGCTTCAGTAGATGCCGCTTCACTAGAATAGTCATTAACCCGATGTGATGGCTGTATAATAGGAGTACGTATGTCCTGTTTATAAGACTGGGTAGCTAGCATAGCAACCACAAGGTTCTGTGAGCGAAGCTTCTCAGGGCTTCACTTCATTTCAATGTAGAGTTTGTGACCATCACGCCCCACAAAACCTGAACCGAGAATGAACACCTGCACAACAGAAAACGAGAGCATATGTGTAAAAAACGACCGCACAATACATGATCACCCGTGCCATCCGTCTCTCTGTCTATACATGCATCTGTCCATGCGTCCGCGCGTCCATCCATCCATCCATCTATCCATACATCCTTCCGTCCATCTATCTGTCCATTCATCCATCCGTCCATCCGTCCGTCCATCTCTCCGTCCACCCGTCCGTTCACCCGTCAGACCGTCCATCCGTCCGTCTGTTTGTCCGTCCGTTTGTTTGTTTGTTTGTTTGTTTACCCGTGTCCTTCCATCCGTCCGTGAGTCCTACCATCCGTGCACCCATCCACCTGTCCGTGCGTGCATGCATGCGTCATTCACTTCGTCGATAGGCAGTGATTTTTTTTGACCCTGTCGAATCCTAATTACCAATGTCTTTTCTAGCCGTTCATTGGTTGGCATAAACTGTCAATCACCTACAGTACATTGCGCT
Organism: Rhipicephalus microplus; assembly: GCF_013339725.1. NCBI lineage: Eukaryota > Metazoa > Arthropoda > Arachnida > Ixodida > Ixodidae > Rhipicephalus > Rhipicephalus microplus. The sequence continues at coordinate 74,935 of NW_023610873.1, forward strand.
TAATTACAGTGGACCTTAACCGAACGTGACAGTTATTCAAACGTCGCAGGTTTGGTTCGTGCCCACAGCAAGTTATCTTTTCACCCACATTTCATTTTTCACATTTACATTGCAATATTGTCTAATAACTTGCCCTATACTTTACTTGGTAATATTGTCCATTATATTTCATTATAATGTGTCACACACGGAAAAACTAGCCCTTAAGTATTAGGGCTCGAACAACATAAGGCAATTGGCCTCATATTGTTCAATATGACCTGCCGTCTTCTTTCTTCAGCAACAGTATTATTTTAGCTAGTTTCGATTCTTGCGGTATCCATGAGTTCTTCAACGAATATTTCAGAACATCTTAAAGAACATTAAGCGATATAAATTACACCAAGATATTTAATAGATTCCACCTGCGGTATGTCCTCAGAATTGTAACATAATGGCATGTGCATAAGATATTTCAAGGGGAAAACAAGAAGGGCACATTTACTCTGGTTTAGTAACAAATGATTGTCATCAAGCCAGTGCTCCAGGGTGTTAGAATAAGACTGCACGTGGTCGTACAACGTCTGAACGGTGTCTCCGTTGCAAAGAAGGCGATATCGTCTGCATAAACATAATTTGTTATGTCCTGGTTAATAGCACTATAAATGGTGCTCAATAGCACTATAAATAACACCGTGGACAGCACTGAGCCTTGCGGTACTCCTCTCATTTGTGTGTGCATAGTCAATTAAATCCCGCCATTGAAACAATAAAACTCCATGTCCAAAAAGAATCTGTGAATACACGTTACTATGTATGCCGAAAATTTGAGTGATTCCAGTCGATCTATCACAATACCATGTTCTACAGTACCGTATGCTTTAGCGATACCAAAGTAACTAAAGTTGCATATTTGTTGTCCCGTCAGGCTAACTGTATACGACATTCTATATCAACGCGAGCATTCCATATTGAACACCCAATGCTGAACCCGATTTGACAGGGGCTTAGAATTGACATTTTGTTAATAAATCTATTGATTCGAGTATAGATAATTCTTTCAATCAATTTCACCATATTTTATTTCAAGGCCACTGGCCTTACAATGTCCAATATGTGTGTACCTGTGGTTTCTTTTTGAGCAACAGTACAATATTAGCTTGTTTCCATTATTGCGGTATCTATGAGTTTTTCAACGAATAGTTCGCAAGATTAGAAAAAAACATTAAGTGATAGTTGAAGTAAAACATTTAACATGGAATTTGTAATCACATCTGGTCCAGGGGCAGCCATTGGGAAACAAAGTGTAGTTTCGGTCAACTCAGATGCGGGAATTTAAGTAAATTCATGCATAGATAACTGAATGTTGTAAATAGCTGAGAGATCTCCTCTAAAGCGACGTTCGAAACTTTTAGCTATCTCTTCCAGTGAGGCGGTCATCATTTGCGGCGTCAAGATACATGATTCTGAAGTTACAGGTGTTGGCAGTACCGTTCTTTCACATTTGCATTACAATTTGGCCTAATAAGTTACTTCCCCTTTACTTTCCTTGGCAATATTGATTACTGTCTGCTAGATCTCATTATATTGTGTCTCACATGGAAAAACATGGAAAAATAAGATCTTTAGCATACTCATATATATATATATATATATATATATATATATATATATATATATATATATATATATATATATATATATATATATATATATGATTTGATGATGGAAACTATGTCGGCAGGAAGGTGGTTCCAGTCGTTGTATGTGCGTGGGACAAAAAATGATGAAAAGAGTTAGGGGAGCAGCTAATCACGTGTACCTTGTGGGTATGATCTAAGCAAGTTGAGCGATAAGATGGAGCTGTAAGAAACTGATATTTAAAAGGCAGATGATCTATTATATTGTGAAAAAGTATGAGACGAGACGCTTGCTTTTCAACGTGACTCAAGTGACTGCTGGGAAATGGAGTGTTTCTATGAGGTGACACTGCTGGTACGACGGTAGTTAGATAATATAAAGCGTGCTGCGTGCTGCGTTTATTCTGTACCATTTCAAGCGAGTGAGTCAAGTTCAGTTGAAAAGGGTCCAAAAAAGAGCATGCATATTCGATCTTTGGACGAACTAGGTTTTTTTACATTGCTAGTTTTAAGGCTTCAGGGGTGCGACTAAAGCTACGTCATAGGTATCCTAGCGTACGGCTGCTATTGTGAATAACGTAGTTAATGTGATGCTTCCAGCTCAAGAAAGATGTTATGTGAATTCGCAAGTATTTATACGAAGTTACAGAATATAGAGCAGCGTGATTTAAGGTGTAGTTAGTAGGAGGTGCAGTAGTTCGTGAAATGCGTAAAACTTTACATCTGTTGGTGTTGAGGTCTATGCTCCGAGTTCTGCACCAGATAGAAACATTATGAATGTCAGTTTGTAAAGCATGTTCAGAAAAGGTGGTGAATGATGTTCAGTACTTGGTACTCTACTATGGGAGAGCATAAGCCTTCCCGTGTGCCTCACACTTGATGAGGCCACGTCAACCAAGATTAGTCTTGTATAAAGGTATGTGTGTTTAGAAAGAGTGGGTGATAATTTAGAGTACTATTTACTCTGTTTTAAAAAAATGGCTGATCCCACGTACTGTGGGAATCGATGAAATATGGTGGTCACGTTTCACATGACAAGCATATCATAATTATTATGTTTAGACGTCACATTTACCTTCGTCGTCTATTCACGTCACGTCATACCAAATTTGGTATATGTGAAGCTTGCGAAAGGGCCACGAGCGCATCATGAGTATGTTATGTTGTCATGTTCTTACACGACACTCATGTCATGATTATCATGTTTGCACCAGTCATATACATTTGTAATCCATTGACGTCACGTAACACCAAATTTGGTATATGTGAAGATAGCCAAACGGCTGCGATAATATCATCAGGGTGGCATGTACTCATGTTATTACATGATACGCGTCTCATGATTATATTGCTTGCACCGGTCATGTACCTTCTTCATTCATCCACGTCCCACGATAACAAATTTGGTATCTGTGAATCTGGCGAAACGACCGCGAGCGCACCATGAGCAAGACAAGTATTCATGACTAGTCGTAACATAGAAATCATGACATGCATGTCATAATTTCCGCATTATGGTCTGTCACTTACGTTCGCTATGCTATGATGCCATACCATACCAGTTTTGCAAAATGTCATGTGAAAAAAAATGGCAGGATACCCACGAGGTGAATGATGGAGAGTGGAGCGAAGCATCCATCCGTCCATTCGTTCTTTCTTCCGTCCGTCCATGCGTTCGTCTGTGTGACCGTCCGTGCGTTCATACTCCCGTCCATGCGTGCGTCTGTTCGTGCGTCCACACATCCATCAATGCGTCCGTCCCTGCGTTCATCTATGCATCGACCCCTGCGTCCGTCTATGCGTCCATCCATCCGTCCAGTCATCCATGCGTCCCTCCATGCATCTGTCTGTGTGTCCGTTCGTCGATCTAGTCAACACTCCAAGTACCACCATCTCAAATCTTTTCATCATATATTCCGCATATAAAAGCACCGCCATCCAGCGGACATGCCAATGGGACTAAACGACAGGTGGCACACGCACACTATCTTACGGCTTGTGATTCGTGTCTACTTCCCACCTTTAACCACCCCGAGTTCATGGTATGTACTAGTTCACTGTATTTTAGGCACTGCGGCCCAACTCTAGCTATACCTTTCTTAAACCAAGGAGGTTACGCTCAGCAAGTATAACGTAGCAACCCTTTCTTGTCAGATAGTGTTCAAAGTACATGCCAATGGCTGCTAATGGGGAATAAGAGACGGGAATTCGGCTTTTAGTTTACGAGCATGTTGCGAATTTTCAATTGTTCAAGAACGCACGAGATAAATTTCCCACCAGCACCACCTTGCAGGTCAAAGTGAAAGACATGTTACGTACTAGGATGAGGAACGAACGGTTGCCGTTTTAAGGAGCTTCGCCCCTAAAATTTGGCAGACCACACGTACCTGGAAATCGACGTTGTGTGAAGCATGCGGAGGGAAGGTGACCGTGTTGCAATTTTTTCATTGTGTGACACTTCATCGAATAACGCTTAATATACGTAAAATGTTGCACGCACAGACATATGTTGAAGAGTTGCAGATGTTTATATATCCAGTTGTGTGCACTTGCGCGACGATGTCAATTGGAATATGCGTATTAGCAACACCAGAAGCTGATATGAAGCGCTGATGCCCGCGAGAATGCTGGCTCTGCACACTGCTACATAAATCAACTTCAGCGCATGAGAACTAACCACAATTGACGGCAACACGGCGTGACGACTGTATCAAAGGAGTACACATGTAATGTTTTTAAAATTGGGCAGGCAGCACTGCAACCACTATTGACGTTTCACGATGAGCAGTGTCTATTTGAAAAGTAGTTCCGAGAACTGGCGTAGCTCTTTGGTAAAATGCTTCAATGCCACGCAGAATGCTTGGGCTTGATTCCAGCTGGGACCCTGGCATTTATTCTTTGCACTCGTCGGGTTGGCACTACCGATGTCGGGTATTTCTTAACACTCACGCGTTAAAAGGTGCCATGTGTGTTCTCGTCATTCCTTGGTAGGTACTAAGTGTCAATCAGCTGTGGCACATACGCGCACACATGGAGAACATACCCACACGGGGGTATGTGCCACTGTCTCGCGGGAAATATTTGACAACGTACGCGACAGGATTGTGACATTATTCACGTCTTGATCAGCGCGTCATAATCGTCAAACCACCATACCCTTCCATGTAAATTTTGGTTCAAGGCCAAGTTAAAGGGGTGACCATGAGAGCACCGAAACGTAAGCGGTTAGATAGATAGATAGATAAATAGATAGATAGATAGCTAGATAGATAGATAGATAGATAGATAGATAGATAGATAGATAGATAGATAGATAGATAGAGAGATAGATAGATGGGCGGACGGACGGACGGACGGACGGACGGGCGGGTGGGCGGGCGGGCGGGTGGGTGGACGGACGGACTCTCAAAGTCTTCACTAATCTTCACTAAGAAATGCTTCGCATTTAAATGTTGTTAACGATTTAGTGTCCTCGGTACTCTAATATGGGAGAGCGGAAAGCCGCTCCGTAGGCCTCAGGCTTGATGAGGCCACAAGGCGTTCGCTGAATAAGGGCGAACCTATTTAGTATGTGTTTAGAAAAAGTGGGTAACGATTTAGAGTATCAGGCACTCCACTATAGGAGAGCATTCGGTGTTTTGAAAAAAGTGGTTAACAATTTAGAGTACTAAGTACTCTACTATGGGAGAGCTGATAGCCGTCTCTCGGTACTCAGACTTGGCCAGGGTGTGTTTAGAAAAAGTGGGGAACGATTTAGAGTACTAGGTACTTTTACTAAGGGAGAGCGGGGGGGTTAGAAAAAGGGGGGTAACGATTTAGAGCGCAGGGTACTCTACTATGGGAGAGCTGAAAGCCGTCCCTTGTGCGTTGTTGCACTCTTTGACAAGATAGTAATCTATGGAAGTACTATGGGAGAGCACGCGCAGGTATATGCAATTGCTCGGTAAAACAAGTCGCTCATGAGACTTTACTATGTACGCCATCTTCTAAAGCCACCGCACTCATTCCCCGGCACTCCGAAGACTTCGGCAACGTATCTTAATAAAGTTAAGGCTATATCATACAGCTTAAGAACAGTTTATGGTTTTCTTTTGCTCAATTCGTATCTTTTAAAGCGGATATGAGATAAATATTTCCCTGCGGTCAAGAGTGGTGAAAATTCGAGCTAGCTGGTAAATATTCTTCACGAAATATGATGCGCGGGCAAAGAACGACAGCGGAACTGAGCAAGACAACACAAACAACGAAAATCAAAAGAACGGGCGCGCCCTGGCGGAAACGAGTTAGGCACGAAACTCATTTCTGCAGGCCGTATAATTAAATATATGTAGTTCGAAAAAAAGACTGAAAAACAGAAGAACAATAAACGTCAAGGAAACACAAAAAAGTCAGCTTGAAAAAAAAAGTTGGCAGATCCCACGTACAGTGGGAATCGATGATATGCGAAGCACGAATGAGAAATTTTGATATGTCACTTTAAAATGAGCACAGAGTTACAAGGTGGAGGTAAATAACGCCGTAAACGGCTTCCGTGTCATGACTATTATGTTTGAATGAGTTGTTTACATTCGTTATCTATTCATGTCACGTGTTAGCAAATTTTGTATATGTGGAGCTAGGGAAACGGCCACGAGCACGCTATGAGCGTGGTATGTTGTCATGTTCTTACATGACATGCGTGTCAGGATTATCATGTTTGCACCAGTCATATATTGCGTCATCCATTGACGTCACGTAACACCAAATTTGGTATATGTGGCTCTAGCAAAATGGCCGCGAGCACGTCATGATGGGCCCAGTATAGACAAATTCCACCGTACTAGCGTCCCAAAAAATGCGGTGACGCTGTCTTGGTAGGCACAAGACGCTCTGCCTACCGCAGTTTCTGCTGGGTTTTCAATGGTGCACGTGGTGTTCACACTCAACGAAAGAGAGAAAAAAATGGCAGATTCCACGTACAGTGGCAATCAATGATGTGCGAAGCACGAATAAGAAAGGTTGATATGTCACTTTAAAATCAGCACAACGTTCCGAAGTGGAGGTGAATGATGAATTACATGACTTCCGTGTCATGATTATCAAGGTTACATTCGTCGTTTACCTTCGTCTATCATTCACCTCATGTGATACCGAAATTTGTATATCTGGAGCTAGGGATTGATTGATATGTGGGGTTTAACGTCCCAAAACCACTATATGATTATGAGAGACGCCGTAGTGGAGGGCTCCGGAAATTTAGACCACCTGGGGTTCTTTAACGTGCACCCAAATCTGAGCACACGGGCCTACAACATTTCCGCCTCCATCAGAAATGCAGCCGCCGCAGCCGGGATTCGAACCCGCGCCCTGCGGGTCAGCAGCCGAGTACCTTAGCCACTAGACCACCGCGGCGGGGCATCTGGAGCTAGGGAGACGGCCGCGAGCACGCTATGAGCCTTGTATGTTGTCATGTTCTTACATGACACGCGTGTCAGGGTTATCATGTTTGCACCAGTCATATATTTTGTCATCCATTGAAGTCACATAACACCAAATCTGGTATATATGAAGCTAACAAAACGGCCGCTAGCACATCATGAAGGGCCCAATATACTACAATGTAGCGTTGACGCGCGCGCACGCTGGGCACAGCGACGCTACGTTATCAAAACGCGTGCACTCTATAGTCTGACACCAGGCCCGACCGGCGCGACCAGCGTCCGTCGGCGCGGCCCGACTGCCACCGGCGCGAATTCCGACATGCTGCGTTTCGCGCCGATGCATTATTGAGACAACACTGCGTCTCCCTCTTTTCGTGACTTAGGAATGCCGGACGCGCTGAAACGCGCATGCGTCGAAGCAACGCAGCGCGGCGCACGCCTGCGAGTTTATGGCAAAACCGGCACCTGGCGCCGCAACGATGGCGTGACGCGACGCAATGAACGCCGGCGAGCTTGCGCACCACGTAACGTCGAAATGTATTGGAACCTTGACTGTGGCATGTATCATGTTCTCACATTACACGCATCTCATGATTATTATGTTTGCACCAGTCGCATACCTTCGTCATCCGTTGACGTCTCGTACTGCGCAATTTGACATTTATGAAGCTAGCGAAACGGCCGCGAGCGCATCCTGAGTGTGGCATGTAGTCATGTTGTTACATGACACGCATGTTGTGATAATCATGTTTGGATGTGTGATTCACATATGTCGTCCTTTCGCGTCACGTAATTCCGAGTTTGTACATGTAAAGCTAGCTGATTGGCCGCGAGCGCATCATTAGCGTATCATGTAGTCAGGTTGTTATATGACACGTACCTCATGTTTATCATGTTGGCACCAATTTCATACCTTCGTTATCCATTCACGTCCCGTAATACCGAATTCGGTATAAGTGAAGCTAGTGAAACGGCCGCCAGGGCATCATGAGCATGACATGTGATCATGTTGTTGCATGGCACGCATATAACGATTATCATGTTTGAACCAGTCAGATATCTATGTCATCCATTCACGTGCCGTAGTACCAACTTCAATATATGTGACGCTAGTGAAACGGCCGTGAGCGCATCATGAGCGTGGCATGTAATAATAATATTGCATGACACGTATGTCAATATTTTATTGTTAGGGTCTGTCGCTTGTGTTTGCCATGCTAACATGTCATACCATATCATTTTTGCAACATGCCATGTGTAGGAAACCACCGAAAGAGCTCCAGGACCCTGAAATGTAAATCATGATATTCATGACATACATATCATGCTTTTAATCTTATGACTAGTCAAATATGCTCTTAATACAGTCATGTTATGCCATACCAAGTTTGGTATTGATACCATTATCGAAACGGCCAGGAGAGCTAAAAGTCATAGGCGGCTAGATAGATAGATAGATAGATAGATAGATAGATAGATAGATAGATACGCTCAAAGTCGGCGAAGTTCGCTAAGAAATGCTTCGCATTTAAAAGTGCGGACCCGAGTATGGATAAAACCGGAGTGGTTTGCGAGGCAACCAGGCGTTCTATCTCACATCCAAGCGTAGGCTTCAAAGTATAGTTAAAATAACTTTCCCTGCTTGAAAATGCTGTGGAGAAAATAGCGTGCCTTACAAACACACACACCGTGCATACAGGATTCACAATGCAACATCCAATACTACAGTAATATTGCATGGCACAATCGTATATTTTCCATCAGGGGTGAGATGATGTGAATGCCATAACGACATCGTGGTTGGACAACTCGCCCACATGGTAACGCTGGTTCAAGACGCACTGCACTTTACTCATGGAAATGCGTTGCAAACGTCTATGCTGTATATTAAGTGCGAATGTACTTTATAAGCGACCCTGAATCCGCCGTCCGCAGTGCGCCTCCTCCTCTCCTCTAGCAACGGCGCGAGGAGCGGACAGGAGCGTCTGTAGCAACGGCGCAGCGACGTCACACACCACGTGATTGCGTGCGCGCCGCGCTCCGCCCTGTGGCCGCGCAGCCACGACTTGCTCGAGATCGGCAAGCCGTCATAGGTATGGATCCATCGCAGGCATCAACCTCGACTGCGATACCTCCAACAACAAGTACAACGCAATCGAATACGAGCATTGCACGCGTCGTTGAAGATGTCGCGCCGGTTGAAGACAAGGCAGCACGGCGAAGGGCCCGTGATGCCGAGCGCAAGTGGGCGAAGCGGGCCGCGGACATAAACATCATTATAGTGCGAATTTGCTCTCACATATACACGTAAACTCACCAAGATTTCCCGAGAGGATCTAATGGTTCCTGGGAATCGCTATGTGATCACACGTGGGAGTTTACGCTAACTCACTGGCGAATGCCAACGGAGTTTAACTTTACTCCTCCTCATAGCATCACCCCGTGCATTCGCACTTAACCATGTTCACCGTCGGGGAAATTCTTGGGAGTTTTTATGGTATGTACCCACTGTTTCGCCCACCATCACTCATCACGGAAACATTCTCTGATCCCTTAACCTAATGCTTCTCTTTTGGTAATCACTAACTCAAGCAAGTAAACGTCCCTCTCGCTAGGTAACGTTCGTTGTAGCACAGCTTCATCGTTACGCGCTCCGAAATGGAGAGATTTTAAAGGGAACACTGTCGTTTTGGACGACTGTAAATGAAAACAGAACTTTAAATCAGTGTTTGATTGTAGGATTTAGGTTGATAGGATTTAAGTTGAGGATAGCAATTACATGGACACTCAGCTGGATTTCACCACCAGCGTCAATGTCATGCACCGTATTCGACCATTCCAGCGACTATAGCCGGCGCAGCGGAAGGTCAAAATGACGGACGAGACGGTGATGTCGCGAGCGATCATGTCAGGGCCGTATAGCGTGAGGACGCGTTCATTATTTTATGACTACTGAGAGACCAAACTACGTCGCAGTTTTATCGCCGTGTGACAGCTTCGGAGCACGGCTACAGGCCGCCGCCTGCCTCGCTGGAATGACCGAATATATATACGTATCTATATATATATATGAAAACGCAAGAAAAAAGAAAATCCAGGAAAAATACTTCAGCGCGCGGAATCGAACGTGGGACCTCCGTCCGCGTCGTGAATGCGAGATGTTAACCACTGAGCCTCCGAGGTGTACCTCCCTCAACGTTAAAATGGCAAGCTATTTATACCTACCACTTACCGCGTTTCCGTGTTTTAAGCATTATCAACAAGGTGGCGAAATGAGCGCGCGGCAGCTCTCCTCTCTCACGCTTACTTTGGCCCACGGAGAAGAGGTGTGTGGGCAATCTCTTGCATGCCTTTATCCAACGCCGACTAAATTTCAAGGCCGAAAGGCTGCCGCAGTGACGTCAGAGGTTGGCGGCCCAGTTGCTTAACTGAGCATGCTCAGTAAAACTTTTTTTTCCACATCTTTTATTCGGCCCAATCTAGCCGCAGCAGCTGCGAGAGCGGGAGCGTTGGTTCTCCTAAAACATCAACGAAACACAAGCTTTCCGCCGCGTTCGCGGCGTAACTGGGACCCCACCCTCTGACGTCACTGCGGCAGCCTTTCGGCCTTGAAATTTAGTCGGCGTTGCTTCATCTCCCGGTAGGGAGGGTCATACATGTTGGCTGGCGTTAGGCTTAGAACGAGTCTGTTGTAGCTACAGGGCGCAGAAAGGTCACTTGCACTGCCTTCGTTTGCGAAAAGGGCGCGCTTTTCAGACACAGCGAAGTAACAACTGAGACGCTTATTCGCGTTCATCTGTACCTGTGAGTACGTTTCGTGTGTCATATGTGCGTGAGAAGCGCGGGGCGCACTTCAATCTGCTTGCCATTCTGCACGTGACCTTCCAATTTGTTACTATCACGTTCATTGCTTCGCCTTTGCGGCAAAGCTGTGACTTTTTCACTTGTATTGTTATTTTGTGCCACCCCTGCCTCTATGGCTTATAGAACTCTTATGCAACGCCTTTATTTTGATGAGGAAGGGCTTGTAGAGAACGGAGGGGGGAAAATGGCGAGAGTGACATATCATACACGGTATGTGGCAAGCACCACGGCGCTTCTATAAGCGCGTTAAATGTAGGACTATTGTGGCAAACACGCATAATGGCCACTGCGTGTCGTCGTGAAGCTCTAGCACGATTCACCTGGCCCCACACAAATATCCGTAGCTCCAACACCGTCCCTGATGACGACAGCGACTAGGCTTTAACAGAGCAGCTTTGTCTCTCCGGTCTTGTAGATCGCTTCCTTCATACCACTGCGTGGTAGCCACGTATGGCCCGCGAGGTGGTCGTCACGTTTTATGGCTCTGTAGATGGCGCTGTGAACGGAAGCTTAAGCCTACTGCCATACCCGCGGCTCCTGTATGGCCTCACACACGATGTTCCAAGCGACCACTTCGGGGGCTCGCACTTCTCAATCGTGTCGTGGGCTCGCACTTTTGCTTTGCAAACCTTTATGGTGTTTTTTTTTTTCGGAGAAGTTTTTTCTCCCTCTCCTCCCTGCTTGTCCTCTCTTGCCAGTGGGTGAGCTCCGATCTTGAAATAAGCAGGTAAAAGTGACGCATTCGGCATCTATTGTGTTTTCATGGCTATATTGGATGATGTGACTGCTATGGTGACAAAAGCGGCAAGTCCAGTGGGTTGATTGTAAAGATTGATATTGCTTTATTCAATATCAGTGTAGAGGGGAAGAAGATTGTGTGCCGCAGTGGGTCACGCCTATAGCGAGAGGAGCCAAGCGCGAGCGTTTGCCTTGAGGGTGGTGATTCCTGAGTCCGTTGCTGCCACCCGCTTTCCGCATCCATAGACCTGCTGTGCAAGTACTACTTGTGCCAATAAACCCCGTTTCAGAGTGGTGGAGGTGCGGGGTATTTCAACCTGAAACTCTGCAACAGGAAGCTACCTGCCATCCCAGAAATGGCTGAAGAAACCATCCAGCAAGGTACGACCCAGCCTCCGATGGTCATCGTGCCCATTGCGCTACGCGTGCGTGATCCACCTTTTTTCGACGGTACCGATGAGAAAGACGTAGAAGATTGACTGTCAACATTTGAAAAGGTCGGTGCAAGCAACAAGTGGGACGACACATCGAAGCTGCAATATGTACCCTTCTACCTGAAAGAGGTTGCGAGTCTCTGGTTTAACAACCACCACTCGGAATTCGCCACTTGGGGTGCTTTTAAGCTACGCATTACCGATGTATTCGGTCGCCCCGAGGTACGCAAGCTCCGTGCCGAACAGCGTCTACGGGGACGCGCATAGCTTCAGAAGGAAGGCTTCACAAGCTACATCGAGGATGTGCTCGACTTATGCAAGCGCCTTGACCCTTCAATGACCGAGGCTGACAAGATCAAACACATATTGAAGGGGACAGACGACGACGCCTTCCAGATGCTGCTGGCCAAGGGCCCCCATACCGTGTCTGAACTCGCCACTCTTTGCCAGAGCTTCGAGGAATTGCGCAAACAACGGGTCATGACACGGCGGCCAGCGGCTACCGACAAAAATGTCGCGGCATTGACCCTAGGTGGAGACCACAACACAATCATGTCGGAAATCAAACGATATGTGCGTGAGGAGGTGGCCCGACAAATTTCGTGTCTGTCGTATCAACCGGCAACGGAATCCTCTTCTGAGCATCTCGCGCCCGCCATCAGACAGGTAATACAGGCGCAGATTTCTGAGGCACTGCCGCCCGTCTCTCAGACAACACCTGTCACCGCACCATTGACTTACGCTGCTGTTGCTGCCACTCCACCACGACCTCCACTTCGGCCGACTCCCCAGCCCGAACGAGTACCAACGACACCAGTTCCAGTAACACAGCAGCGCTATAACGGAAACCCTTGGCGCACAGTTGACAATTGTCCAATCTGTTAGGCATGCGGATATCCAGGTCACGTGGCGCGCTTCTGTCGCCGGCGCTTCGCAACGGGCCCGGCTGCAGGTCCGAGGTACTCTGACGACTCTTTCCCGGCCCCGTGCAACGCGCAACGAAAAATGCCCCGTCAATACGACCGACAATCAGTGCAACGCGATCCGTCCCCATCCGAACTAGACCACCACCCTGCTGACGACTACCGACCATTCGGTCCCCATCGCTCATCCTCACCACGCCGCTACCATTCTCCGTTCCCGCTGCGTCGCCGACCGAACCCCGTATAGAGACGGAAAACTGACTGCCGCAGTTCTGGAGGCACGAGCTGCGAAATCGTCGCATTGTAGAAGTCCTCGCCCGTCCCCCACAAACGTTCTGGAACTGTTTGTTGAAGGTCTACGAACTCTTGTGCTTGTTGACACGGGTGCCGCCGTATCTGTGATGAGTCAAAAACTCTGCCGTTCGATACGAAAAGTAACGACGACGCCTTCCGACGTATTGCCGAATACCGCGAGCGCGCAACCTATTCGACCAGTCGGAGCATGTACAGCGAGAGTAATCCTTCAAAACGTCCTGTACCACATCGAGTTTCTCGTGTTGGCCACTTGTTTCCACGACGTGATACTTGGATGGGATTTTTTGTCACGCCACCATGCCGTAATTGACTGCGCTCGCGCGCAGGTGGAATATTCTGTGTTTTCTGATGCGCCATCTACCGACAATGAGCTCACTCACCTTGGCAAGCTTCTTGTTGCTTCCGACATAGATGTTCCCCCTCTTAGTACCATCGTTGTCCCCGTCAATCGCACTGAATTGTCCGGCTCTACCGTTGTGTTCTCCCCATCTGACGTTTTCAGTCGCCGCCATGGTACGTCTCTGCCATACGCCGTTCTGCCACCTCACCAAGGTACTTCCGGAATTGTCGTTTGCAATCCTAGCTCATGCCCTCTCACCTTAAGAGCTCACGAAACACTGGGCTATGTTCTTCCGGTTGATGACAACGTTATTGTGCCTATTGAGTCTCACGACACTGGCCAGCAACTTTAACTGAACGCAGTTACTCCTCCTTTTACGCGGGATGACTATACCTCGGACGTCTTCGATCATTCAATCGACAGCAAGCTCCCTCTGGATCAACGATACCAGCTAATAACCCTTCTGCATGAATTGTGCCAATAAACCCCATTTCATCAGGAATAATTATGGCACAGAACGAAGTTAGATGTGACAGCAGCGTACTTGAAATGAACATTAGTACAGAAGCGCTCACATGGCAGGAGCAGTCCCATATATCGGACATATTAGTTATTTAAGGTGATAAAGAAGCAGTACAACATGGTTACTTTTAGCGTAGTTTACAAGGCACAGCTTGTGTAGTTGAATAACAATCACTAAAAAGAGGGCTAAAAATGAAGAGGGAACTTGATGACGTCATTGGTAGACAAAATTTTTGCATTGCATTGCTATCAGCTGCTAAGAACTTAAGATTTCGTTATGGTTTTGTGACGCTGTGTAGAGCATGTTTCAACTAAACTTTCAAAATATGCATAAAGTAAGGGCATATGTGATACCGCGCTGACTTATATTTAAACGAAGTATTTTAACCTCAATATCTAAATTTGGAATAAGCACTCAAGAAGTGTTACGATTAGTCTATTGAAAACGTATGAAGTGACGCTACTGATGTCTATTCTCAAGTGAAGAAAGAAAATGAATGCCAAAAGTCTCATGGATCTCACATTCATTTTTGAGCGTTTACAAAATATTACAAACGCGTAAAACGTCTCCGAGCATTTCTCGTAAAAAAAATTGAACTTATTGGAGCTCTTGAATCATGCTTATAGAGATACCCTTAAGCACATCACTATTACTTTATCTCCGTGTGCGCGATATTAGGAAAATATATTGGTGAAGACAACAGTTTTTTATATTAGAATGAAGGTAATTTGTTTACAAACGATAACACGTGCATCAACATGAAGTGAAATATGCTGAAGGAGATGAAGTACGAGTATACGTTCTTAAAGCGGCTGAGCAGTCTGCGTGAAATCCACGCAAGATACGTGCAGGCTGTGCAAGCTGGTTTTTGTAAGAGAGCTATAGCGTCGGCTGATGGGGACAGAGAGTAGGAAAGATAAACAGAGCTTCCACATGCAAGCATGGCATTGTTTCGATAAAATGGCTGTCGTATGTATTTTACCATCACGCTTCTTTCCGTCTTCCATATCAGGAAAAAAAAAGAGAAGTGGGGTGATTATTATTTTTTAGCCAGCAAAAGTACTGGACAGCCAAAGAAGAAAAGTGAGTAGGTAAGGATCATTTAAATATAAAGCGAGTATACGGAGACCGTGACAGGCAATTCAGGAGTTCACCATTCAGCTCTTCGCGCTTTTTGGTTCGTCAAAGTCGTAGCTGGTTAACTTGACAGAGAGAGAGAGAGAGAGAGAATAAACTGAGGGAAAGGCTGGGAGGTAGACCAGAACAGTTATAGCGTCGTGCTTGCTACCCGGCGCTAAGAAGAGGGGGAAAGGGAAACATCAATAGGAAGGAAAGCGGAGAGAAAAGCAGACACGTGAGAAAAAAAAAGAGCGGATTAGGCTCTACAACGTCAACCTGAAAAATTTTCTAACTCGCAGTACCAACAAACCATTGAGTTTCTCGCAAAATTACATAGAGGGAAATCTGGCGCTATTGAGCTGCTGGATGCAAGGGAATGCCGGGATATTTGAGCTTCGAAGCTGACTCGGATTCGTATACCTCACCTGGCTTCGCGTTAAAATGGTTGATTTCTTAATAAAAGAGCACGTAATGAGCTATTATTATTTTGCCATTGCACAGGAACGTGTTTCATTTAACACTCAGTAATTCTGCGTCGATTTACACTTTTGCGAAGTGTAAAAAGTTATTAACGGCTGCTAAACTTCGCAGGCACACGACAAATCCAGCGTTTTATGTCGTTTGTTTTTTTTCTTTCGCCATTTGGTTGCGCCGTCAAAGTCAGTGAACTTTTATTTCAGATTATTGTTGCGTTAGTAATGAGTCAATATATTGCAAATATATTTTTAAGTAACTTTGCAAGAGCGGTTGCAGCGCTGGCAAGTCTGGCTCCCAGCTCGAGCAGCAAGCGACCTTCATTCTGTTTGTCGGGCACATACGCACATTGACAATAAGCATTGTGGCAGCCTACATGTAGTAGAAGAACCCCCGTTGGCAAAGGCACCATCTCAACGCATCTAGACGTCAACGTCATTGAGCGAATGGTACTGCTTCAGGCGTGTGACGCGTATGATGTCACTGGTTAGAGGAGTGGTTGAAAACGACGAGGCCGCAGGAGCAATTTCATAGGTGACGGGAGTCACCACACGAAGCACTCTGTATGGCCCTGTGTACGGAGAGAGCAGTTTGTCACGAAGCGAGCGAAAAGTTCGCATCGCAACGTCGTTGATCATACTGACGCCGTTGGTTTTCTTGGGAGGTCAGAAGGCGAGCACGAGCGCCTTCGTGTGCGTGGGTGGCCCGGATGATGGCGTCCAGGGCATATTCTGTGGTCGGAGCTGCTGGCAACGGAATGACTGTATCCAGGGGCAATGTGGGTTTGCGACCGAGCAAAAGAAAAATGGGGAGTAACCAGCTGCGACATGGCGCGAAGAATTGTACGCAAATATAACGTATGGTAGACCGGGTTCCCAGTCAGAGTGGTCTGAGGAAACGTACTTTGAAAGCATGTCGGTTAAGGTTTGGTTAAGACGTTCCGTCAGGTCATTTATTTGCGGATGGTACGACGTAGTGAGCTTGTGGTCCATTGCACACGAGCGTAGGATGTCCGCTATGACTCTTCATAAAAATGTGTGGCCTCGGTCTGTGAGCTGCTGGCGTGGAGCACCATGTTGCAAGATCACGTCGTGTAGAAGAAAATCGGTGACGTCTGTGGCGCAACTTGTTGCAATGACACGTGTGATGGCTTGCAGTGAAGTAGTCAGTGGCCACAGCTATCCACCTATAGCCAGCAGAAGACAGGTGAAAAGGGCCGAATAGGTCCAAGCCGACGCGAAATAGAGGTTCAGAAGGAATTTCGAGTGGTTCAAGGTGCCCAGCCGGAAACGTCGACGGTGTTTTGCAGCGCTGACATACCTCACACGCCACGACGTATTTTTTGGCGAAGCGTGCAAGACCTGGCCAATAGAAGCAATGGCGAATCTGGTTGTATGTGCGGGACACGCCGAGGTCACCGTGAGTAGGAACGTCGTGAAGTTCGTGGAGTATAGTCGAGCGGAGGTATCTGGTTATAGCAGCATTTTCGCCTCCATTGAAAATGCAGCCGCCACATCCGGGATATTATACCACGACCTGCGGGTCAGCAGTCGAGTACCTTAGCCACTAGACCACCATGGTGGGGCCTGTAGACGTTGACATGTTGTTGTGTAACCTCCATGTATAAGGAAATACATAAGGAAATATGTATTTCCTCCATGCATAAGGAAATAAAAGCGAAAACTTGCACGGGGATGCTATACTGTTGCGACACTTTGTTCCGGAGAGCATCATTCGCATGTCTTGCACTGTGGTTTTAGCAGTGCATGAGGTGTGCTCTGGTCACGTTTTTTTTTTTTGTGGCACGTGTAGCGGATTGAAATCGGCTGTTCCCTTGATATGACACGCTCGAGAAGAGGGCGCTCTGGCGAATCAGATCACTGAGTACGTTAGTGCGACTTTATTCTCTATTGAAATGAGAATGTTGCTAGTTGAAGACACCGTAAACAAAAAGAGCTTTTCCAGTGAATGAACGTATCTTATACGCCAATTTCCCATTCGGTTAAAGTGTGCCGCGATTCTTGCGCGGTGGTGGCGGTGGCGTGGTCACTCTTATGGCTCGTTCACACTGAATGTTCGGCCGCCAAAAGCGTGCCGAATTCGCTTCGGCAGCGGCAAGATCCACCGAAAAGGCCCTCTCCGCGCCGATCGCTCTCGCACCGATGTCAACTTGTTAAACGGCTGATAGCGGAAACGTTGCGAAAACTGTCTTGCTTCGGCCTGTTGCATTTTGACAAAACACGAGTACAAATGCTATTGCACGTCTTACTTACTTGGAAAAGAAAACGCAAACACGAGTTTTGGGGGCAGTAACCGGAGCACATGGTGGCAACGCGATCGGCTTGGAAAAATAACATGGGGAAAATTTTCCGCCTTACCTTTTTTCCTTAAGCATTTCGGGTTCCTCTCCGTGTGCAACAGGTGACGCAGCAATATGTCGGCAAATGCGATTATCCGCGTACACGCCTTACGTATGTGTAAACACACGTGGACTGTGCGCGTACTGTGCCATGCTTAACACGGCGGATGTGTAAACGATGGCGGAAATATGGCAGCAATTTTTATAAGGTCACTAGCGCCCCCCCCCCATTTAACAGGAGGAGGAGGAGGAGAAGGAAGGGAAGAAATGAAAGGCAGGGAGGTCAACCAGATGCACGTCCGGTTTGCTACCCTGCACTCGGGGAAGGGGATTAAAGGAGAAGAGAGAGAGAAGTGAAGGGCAACGTGTGTGTAGATGTGACCTTGTCTATTGCACGCTTATAAGCGGTCGCGTAGTCCGGTCGTCTTTAGAAAACTTAGCAATGCTCGCGTCGCTTTGCTGGCCAGCGACGCGTAGAGCCATGAGCCAAGTATCTTCTTTTCGGAAAAAGGTCTACTGTCTAGTGTCTCTAACGTTTAGCGTAGCAAGTTGCGTTCGCTCGCAAAACGTTCACATGAACACAGTAGATGTTCTATTGTCTCGTCAGTGTCGCACGATTCACATCGGGAGCTACCCGCCATTCCTATGCGAAAGGAGTACGCCTTTGTAAAAGCTACTCCTAACCACAGGCGGCACAGTAAAGTTGCATCCTGGCGGGAGAGGTCCGATAGAACTTGAAGCTTTCTCGATGGGTCCAATTTGTGTAGGCGGCGGTTGCTGACACTGGGGTCACTCAGCCAAGTTTTCGACATGGTGTTAGCGAACGAGTGAAGGCCCCTTGCAGCGTCGGTTCTCGACAATGGAATGGGGGTTGTCTGGGCGTCTGCGTGGACGGATCGGGTAGCATTATCAGCAAGGTCATTACCGACAATACCACAATGTCCCGGTAACCACTGGAACACCAAGTCATGTCCTTTCGATAAAACTTCATGAATCAGTTCTCTTATTTCATTCACTAGTTGTTGATGCTCCCTCTGTCGTAAAGGTGATTGCAAGCACTGAAGGGATGCCTTGGAGTCGTCACAGAACACAGCCCATTTTTGAGGTCGGGCTTCCGCGATATAAAGTATAGCATATTGCCACGAGGAATTGTTAAGGCGCAGTACAACGCAGACGTTGTTAAAAGAGGAACGCTGACGGCATCGCTACGACTCATGAAGCCCGCCGGAAGGCACGAGCCGGCCCAGCCTGTGCACGAGCTGCTACCGAGCAGCGGAAAAAGAAGAGAAGAAGAGGACGACGAGCGTTCGCTGCTTTCTCCCAGCTACTGTGTAGTTCTTTTGGCTTTGGGCACAAGTTCGCCCTTATTAAACCTTGTAAATAGGACGTCCCGGTTGTGAGGTTGTTATATCCGTTACATTTTCTGGTGGAGGAGCCTGGGTACATGATTCCGAGCCCCACGCAAGAGCGAAGTCCAAGCACTGACCAGCCGCAACCAGTGGAGCTTACACCGGTGCACCAACGAGTCAGCCGCCGTATCCGAGGAGAGTTGCCAGAATTTGGGCCACTCCCTTCTGTATCAAGGGCATCGGTGACGGAGACAAGCGCCGCCACCACCATGACGAGCCAAGTTACGCCGGCACAACTCATCGTAAGCCAACCGGTCATCCCAAAGGTGTTTCATGGTGACCCATACGAGGACGCCGAAGACTGGTTAGAGCATTTCGAGAGAGTGGGAAATCTAAATCAGTGGAACGAGGAAGGCAAGCTGCGTAACGTCTACATTGCGTTGGAAGACTCTGCACGAGTGTGGTACGAAAACCACGAGGCATCTCTGACGTCGTGGCAAGAGTTTCGGCGGCAGCTACTGAGTACGTTCGCCAACAGTGATCGCCGGGAAAAGGCGGAAGCAGCTCTCCGCACACGGATTCAACGAACGAACGAAACTGTCGCGATGTACATCGAAGACATGTCCCGCCTTTTCAAGCGAGCTGATCCTGGCATGACGGAAGACAAGAAAGTGCGCCACCTCATGCACGGGGTAAAGCAAGAATTGTTCGCGGGACTCATCCGCAATCCGCCCCGTACTGTTGCTGAGTTTCGGTCGGAAGCAACAACCATCGAAACGACGCTTCAGCAGAGAGCCCGACAGTACAACCGCGACGTAGCCGGTGCATCCGCAGGAGTCTACTCAGCAGGCGTCGTGGATAATCTTGACACATTGCGCGAGCTCGTCCGGTCTGTTGTCAGGGAAGAATTAAGGAAACTGCAGTCACCTGATGTCACCCCCGAGCTGTCTCTTGCTGAAGTTGTCCGAGACGAAATTCGACAGGCCATGCGGGAGCCGCGGAGTGATGTGCCGGCGACACGACGGGCGGTAACGTACTCCGAGGTGCTCAGGCGACCTACTCTGCACTGTTCGCCGATCGAGACACCAAGTACTTATGTACAGACAATGCGCAGCCCGCCTGAAATCGTAGAGGCAACACGCACTCCACCTCGTGCGAGAGAGATGATGCCACGGAAGAGCGATGTGTGGCGAGATGCCACACGTAGGCCCTTGTGTTTCCACTGTGGAGAGGCTGGCCACCTGTACCGATTCTGCCGATATCGTCAAGCTGGTCTTAGGGGATTCGCCATCAATGCACCGTGTCCGCGAAACGGCGAAAGACCTTCCGAGATTGAAGAATACCTATGCTCACGTCGGGAATTTGACCCGCCTCGTCGTCATCAACCACGCTCACCATCCCCTATGCGCTACCGCTCGTCTAGCCCACGTCCCTTCCCAAGCACGTCTAGGCAGCGTTCGCCTAGCCCAAATCCGGGAAACTGAAGAGGGCGACCTGTGGAGGCGAGGCCGCTGGCGACTTGGGATATGAAGATCCTCCACTGCGGTACGAGCCTGATAACGACGACTGTTTCCAGGTAAAGGAGTGCAGTACAGAGAAAATTACTTCAGACTTGCCGTTGGTGATTGACGGACTAGAGCTCAATGCTTTGATCGATACTGGTGCGGATTATTCTGTGATAAGTTACGAATTAGCGAAGCGACTCAAGAAAGTTCTGACCGAATGGGGTGGACCTCAAGTACGTACTGCAGGTGGTCACCTCATAACCCCTTCCGGCCGATGTACCGCAAGGGTCATGATACGGGGCTTCACTTACGTCGGTGACTTTGTCGTCCTGCCTGTGTGCTCGAGGGAAGTGATACTGGGAATGGATTTCCTACAAGCTAATGGTGCGATTATCAATTTACAGAGGTCGAGCGTGTCCTTTTCGACGGAGCAAGCTTTAAAGGTAGCACGATCAGATGAACGATGTACCACTCCACTGCGCGTCGTCGACGATGATGTGACTGTACCGCCACGGAGCAGTATAATGGTTCTCGTGCATAATGATGCATTCAGCGACTACGAGGGTGTGGCGGAGAGCAACGTGGATGTTTTCTTGAAAAGAGGCGTTTGTGTGGCACGAGGGATTATCCAGCTGCGAAACGGGTGCACAGACATCCTCTTGACGAATTTCGGTAACGAATTCCAGCACATCGCAAAAGGGACGGCAATAGCGTTTCTTCATGAGTTCTGTGAAGTGACAGAAATATGCAGTCTTGAAACGACGTCACCGAATGTGAAACTTCCATCTGATGCCTCCGACACAATATACGTAAATCCTAATCTTTCAGAGATTCAACGTCAACAGCTATACGACCTCGTGCGGGAATTTGGCAGCTGTTTCTCCAACAGTTCAAAGGTACGGCGCACGAGCATTACAAAACACAGGATCATAACGGACGAGACAACCAGGCCGGTATGCCAGCACCCGTATCGTGTTTCCCCTAAGGAAAGGGAAGTCATCAAGAAGCAGGTACGAGAAATGCTTGAAGATGATGTTATCCAGCCTTCTAACAGCCCGTGGTCATCTCCCGTGGTGCTTGTCAAGAAGAAGGATAACACGCTACGGTTTTGTGTCGACTACAGGAAACTGAATGCTGTGACTAAACGGGATGTATATCCCCTTCCACGCATCGACGACACGTTAGATCGACTTCGGTGTGCCAAGTTCTTCTCATCACTAGATCTGAAAAGTGGATACTGGCAGATCGAGGTTGATGAACGTGATCGCGAAAAGACTGCTTTTGTTACCCCGGACGGACTTTACGAATTTAAGGCTCTCCCGTTTGGTCTCTGTTGTGCGCCGGCAACGTTCCAACGCATGATGGACACTGTGCTTTCCGGATTGAAGTGGCAGTGTTGCCTAGTGTACCTAGACGACGTGGTCATCTTCGCGGCTACATTTGAGGAGCACATCAAGCGCCTTCGGTCAGTGTTAGAGGCAATCCGTTCGGCAGATTTGACAATCAAGCCAGAGAAGTGCCGATTAGCTTTCGAAGAGCTTCGTTTTCTTGGGCATGTCGTCAGCGCCCAAGGTGTTCGCCCTGATCCTGATAAGACGGCCGCCGTCGCAAGGTTTCCGGTGCCAACAGACAAAAAGTCAGTACGGAGATTTCTAGGTCTATGTGCGTACTATAGACGATTTGTGAGAAATTTTTCAAAGATCGCAGAACCCTTAACGAGACTTACGAGAGAAGATGTGCCTTTCCAGTGGCAAAACGAGCAACAAAGCGCCTTCAACGAATTGAGAAAGAGGTTAGAAAACCCCCCGATTCTTTCTCACTTTGATGAGACAGCCGACACGGAAATACACACAGATGCCAGTAACATCGGCCTTGGATGCGTTCTAATACAGTGGCAGAAAGGTGAAGAAAAAGTGATAGCTTATGCCAGTCGGACTCTAACAAAAGCAGAGACAAACTATTCGGCCACGGAAAAAGAATGCCTTGCCGTCGTCTGGGCCATCAGTAAATTTCGGCCGTACCTATATGGTAGACCATTCAAGGCAGTCAGCGATCACCATGCGCTTTGCTGGCTGGCGAACATAAAGGAACCATCTGGACGACTAGCAAGGTGGAGCCTCAGACTGCAAGAATACGATATAACAGTGGTATACCGATCTGGCAAAAAACATACCGATGCCGACTGTTTGTCACGGGCTCCTACAGACACACCACTATCAGAAGAAGACGACTTTCCGTTCGTAGGAATTGTCGAGACCACTCAAATAGCCGAACTCCAACGTACAGACAAAGAATTACTCCCGCTTATCGAACACCTGCAAGGAATTGACGTACAAGTACCCCGTATATTTTCTCGAAGCCTCGCATTGTTCTGCCTCCGAGGAAACGTTCTCTACAAGAGAAACTTCAAGCCCAACCGCGAAAAGTTCCTGCTTGTCGTTCCAGCAACTATGCGACAAGAAATACTTCGAGCGTGTCACGATGAGCCCACATCTGGACATTTGGGTGTGACGCGAACGCTTGCAAGGATCAGTCTCCATTATTATTGGCCCAAGCTACTAGCTTCAGTGCAACACTACGTCAAAACATGCCGCGAGTGCCAAAGACGAAAAACACCACGTTCTAAACCAGCGGGCCTTCTACAACCTATAGATCCACCGAAAGCGCCTTTCCGCCAAGTTGGAATGGACCTCCTTGGACCCTTCCCGACATCTTTACTCGGCAAGAAATGGATCGTTGTGGCCACTGATTATTTAACTAGATACGCCGAAACAGACTCTTTGGAACGAGGAACGGCAGCAGAAGTGGCCCAATTCTTCGTACACAAAATAGTCCTGCGACATGGCGCTCCAACGGTTGTAATCACCGATCGCGGAACGGCTTTCACGGCGCAACTTTTGAAGTGCCTGCTCAACATGACTCACACTGTTCATAGGAAAACCACTGCATATCATCCTCAATGCAATGGCCTGACCGAACGCCTTAACAGAACTTTAGCGGACATGATATCCATGTATGTGGATGTCGAGCACAAAAAGTGGGACGAAATTCTACCATACGTCACTTTCGCCTACAATACGGCTGTGCAAGAGACCACCAAAATCACCCCATTTGAACTAGTTTACGGTCGTGCTGTTACCACAACACTGGATGCTATGTTACCAATAGACCAAGATGACTACCCCCCCGATCTTGACGACTTTCTACAAAGAGCGGAAGAAGCCCGCCAGTTAGCAAGATACCGAATACGCCACCAACACCGCATCGATGCCGACCGCTACAACCGAGGAAGACTTGACACGCGATATGACGTTGGCGACAAAGTCTGGATATGGACTCCAGTACGACGACGAGGCCTCTCCGAAAAACTCATTTCCCGGTATTTTGGCCCCTACGAGATCGTACAGCGACACAATGACCTCGTCTACGAAGTCAAGCCTGCAGGCCACCTGCATTCGAGGCGACGCAATCCCACGGAGCGTGTACACATTGTACGGATGAAACCGTACTACGACCGATTCCAAACCTAGCCACCCCAATACCTTGACGTACTGCAACCTCATTTTTACAAACTTGCACACACAAAAAAAAAAACAGCCTCATCGCAAGCATCGGGGCGATGCCGCTTGAGAGGGGGGATAATGCCACGAGGAATTGTTAAGGCGCAGTACAACGCAGACGTTGTTAAAAGAGGAACGCTGACGGCATCGCTACGACTCATGAAGCCCGCCGGAAGGCACGAGCCGGCCCAGCCTGTGCACGAGCTGCTACCGAGCAGCGGAAAAAGAAGAGAAGAAGAGGACGACGAGCGTTCGCTGCTTTCTCCCAGCTACTGTGTAGTTCTTTTGGCTTTGGGCACAAGTTCGCCCTTATTAAACCTTGTAAATAGGACGTCCCGGTTGTGAGGTTGTTATATCCGTTACAATATTAAAAGAAAAGCGGCGCACAAAAAGACGGAGACAAAGAAGAGAACCACAAACAGCGCTGCAGTGCTGTTTGTGGTTCTCTTCTTTGTCTCCGTCTTTTTGTGCGCCACTTTTCTTTTAATATGAATACACACCAACTCGCCCAACTTTCTATTCTGTTATAAAGTATAGCAGCACATAAGGCGGCAAGCTCCGCTGCTGTGGATGTTGTCCTATGCGACAGTTTGAGCTTTATAGTGCCCTCGTACGCCGGGATGACAACAGCACCTGTGGAGCTGTCAGCCGAGACCGATCCATCGGTGTAAATGAGGGTCCCCTGGCCGTATTTTTCGTTGAGTAGCGACAATGTCACCTGTTGTAGGACCACTGTTGAATGATGGCTCTTGTTCGTTATTCCCGGAATAGTGAGGCACACCTGTGGTTGTTGTAGGCTCCACGGGGATGACGCTGGTCTTTTTACTGGAGTGAAGCCAAAAGGAAGGCATTGTCTATGGGCAGAAGTAATCTTTGAAAACATCGCGTGTGGTCTTTAATTGGCAACGCTGCAACATGGGGACCAGGAACTCGGCAGAGGTGTCTTATGTGGGCTCTCAAATTGTCAGTGGTGATGTATGTTCAAATTGGATGCTCTCTTGCGATCATAATTGCCCCGTAGGTTGAGGTGCATCGCGGCAATCCTAAGCACACGCATAGTGCTTGTCCTTGCAGACTTTTGAGAGTGCGGATGTTCGTCTTGCACGTACTTGCCAGTAACGGCAAGCTGTAGCGCAAAAATTCCAGAAACAGTGCCCTGTATAGCTGCATCATTGACCTTATCGATGTGCCCCAAGATTTTCCGCAGAGGAACCGCATTATATGGACGATGGAAGTTAGCCTTCTCTTCAGGTAATTGCAGTGGACACTCCACGAAAGGTCCCTGTCAATATTCACACCCAGGAAGCGATGGTTCTTCTGGTATGGAATATTTTGTCCATTGATGGTGACGGGGTATTGTGTCATGGCTCTGCGAGTAAACGCAAACAATGCACATTTCTCCGTTAAGATGGAAAGACCTTGCTTGCGGAGATATCAGCATGTCAGGGTGGCAGCCTGCTGGACTCTTGCACGTACTTGTAGACGAGTTACAGCCGAAGTCCATAGACAAATATCGTCAGCATATGTGGATATGAGGATACTACTTGGCAAAATTTCACGAAGTCCTACCATCACGAGGTTAAATAAAGTGGGACTTAAAACGGCGCCCTGATGGACGCCACAGGAGGTATAGTAATTAGTGATAGGTCCATCTGAGGTTTGTACAAAGAAGGACTTTCTCCTCAAATAAACCTGCATTCATTGGAACATCCGACCACCGATTCCAACAGCTTCCAACGAGTCTAGGAAGGCTTTATGTGTTACATTATCATAAGCCCCTTTGACGTCGAGCAAGAGTGGCAGTGGTATGCGCTTGAGGCTCCTCTGTTGCTGGATAAATGTTGTGAGATCAATCAGGTTGTCAAGAGATGACCTACCTCGCCGAAAACTCGCCATGCAGTTTGGATATACGTTGTAGCGCTCGAGGTACCATTCTAGGCGTGTAAGTATCATCCTTTCCATGACTTTTCCTACGCAACTTGCGAGGGTAACAGGGCAAAATGATGTCAAATCAAATGGTGACTTTCCTGCTTTGAGTAGTGGCACAAGTCGACTTATCTTCCAATCCTGAGGAATATTGCCTGCCAGCCATGAGTGATTATAATAGCTTAATGACTGCCCCCTTGCCTCCTGTTGAAGGTTTGCTAGAGCGGCGTAGGTGATGCCATCGGGTCCTGGTGAAGATGATCGTTGGGAAGCCGCCAAAGATGCGTCAAGTTCTTCTATAGTGAAAAGATTGTCCATTTCGTAGATGCGGGGTTCAGGGATAACACTCCAAATGGTGCCAGCGGACAAGGCGGACACACCAGCGATTCGCGTACAAAACTCATTTGCCACTTCAAGGTGGGTGTGGCCTAAATGTAGGGCTAAAGCCATGAAAGAATGTTTTTGTTGGGGAGTCGAGCGCAGGCCACAAATAGTGCTCCAGATGCATGACAACGGCTTTCGGGGATCCAACGATTCGCAAAATGATTTCCAGCGTTCCTGTTCAAGTTTGTCTAAACGTCGTTGGACTTTTTTCTGTATGCGTCGTGCCAGCCTCAAGTCGCATATTGCTTTCGTCCGCCTGTATCTTCTTTCTGCCCTTCGGCGAAGCGCACACAGTTTTTCCAGTTCAACGTCGAAATCTGAACGCTTGCCGGTGAACGGGAGGAGACAGGAAGCTTCCCTCATTGCCTCTTTGATGACATCCTCCAAGTTCTAGTCAGGGTCTTCACGGCATGTATTTCCATGAGTCGCTGAAATTTGGACCAATCAATTATTCGTATAGTGGTCTTAGGAAAGGAGTTGTAAGACCCCTTATTCGCATATAAGTTGGAATGTGGTCACTCCCATGCGTTTCCATGTCTGAAAACCAGTGCACTTGCGACCGGAAGTTTCTGGATACCAGAGTCAAATCGAGGCAACTGCTGTACGTAAGGCCCCGCAGGTATGTAGGACTGCCATCATTTAAGAAACATAGATCATGCTTGGAAGCGAATGACACGAGGTTTCTTCTTTTAGCGTTGATCGTCGAACTACCCCAGATTAAGTGATGTGCGATGAAGTCTCCAGTTATAACCCACGGGCCCGTAATTGTTGTCAGTATGTTTCGTAGTCGGTCTTGTTCAAATCGTCCGGATGGTGATATGTAGACACCAATGAGTGTGAATGACACTTTTTCCTTTTTAACACGTAAGCAGACATATTGATTGTCATCATGCGGTTGAACTGCATGATGCACATGTGTGAAATCTGTGCGAATGTAAACAACCACCTTGCTGCGTTCCTCGTACGTTGAAGAAACAAAGATTCATACGCTGATAGTTTAGGAGGTTGTTGCACGTTTGGTTCACATATAACTATCATAGGAATACGATTCATGAATATATACTGACGGAATGAAGAGATGCGGGATCTCAGGCCTCTCACGTTCCACTGCATTATCGACGCTTGTCGGACCTCGTTGTGGAAGGAGAAAATTGGTCGAGCCATGGTTGCTACTGGAGACTTGCAAATACTGGACTTAGAGCATCCAGTACTTGTAGTGCACTCTGAGCGAGTGGAGACTTCAGGCTGCTGCACAGCTTTCGCATGGCATCCAGCAGTGTTCGGAACATTCTGATGACTTCTGTGTCCTCCTCAGGCAGCTTGTCAGCGGCTGGCTGGAGTGATGTGACTAACCAAGTGTGCTTGGAATTTGCAGGTGGCTGTGATTTCGGCAATGAAGGCCAAACTGATTCATCTGCAACAGTGCTGCTCGTTGGTTTGTTGACCACGCTGGCCGCCTTCGGTCTGGGAGGCAAGGGCGGTGGAAGAGAAGGGTGGTGGAGTGGTGCTTTCGGTGCAGCGTCGGCGGCATTCTTTGATGAACTGCGGCGACAACGCCTCTTTCGGACGGTCCTGGCAGGCTCTTGATGCGACGAATTGTCTCTGACCATTTGTTTCAATACCGCTATTTCTCTTTGGATTTCGGGTTATTCTTTTGACGAAGCTGCATGTGACCCATGACAATTCGAGCATTTGAGGGTAGTTGCTTCGCAGTCATCCGCAGAATGGGCTTCCGCGCTACGAGGACACACCGTCCTATTTTCGCATACGCTTCTCACGTGGCCCATCTTCATGCACTTATAACATTGTAAGGGCTTCGGTATGAAAGGTCGCACTGAATGCTGAAAATGGTCCACCTTTACGTGTGAAGGAAGAGAATCGCCCTTGAACATGATCTTCAAGCAGCGTGAGTTTCCCAAACGGACAACTTTTGCGATGACGCTGGCTTCATTTGCCGGTTCGACCAGAACATCTAAGTCGGAGCTGGAAATGGCAGTTTCCACATCGTAGATGACTCCAGTAACGACGTTAGAGCTCACAGGAATGTAGGAGCGAACTTTCTTTCCCCCCCAACTCGTTGACGTTGCGCAGTACATTAAGTGCCGCAGCATGCAAAACGTCGATGGCCAATACGTTCTTACGCGTGTTCACTCTGATGTATGTGATCTCGTTTGGCAAGAGTCCTTCCAGCATCACCGAAACAGATTGCCTGTTGAGGCGCTTCATGTTACTGTCCGGTACCTTAGGGACAAAAAGGATAGTGTTTGTTACGGGTCTCCTTGGCACTCTGTCGTTCAACGTACTCGACGACGAAGATGTTCTGACGTTCCGCCTCTTCGCTTTACGGCTCAGCACCAGCTTAAAATCGTCGTCGACAGAAGGCTCTTCGCTGCTCATTGAGTAAACAAGAGTGCCCTCGCTGTCGTAGTCGCGGTAGAGTCCCGTATGCTTCCTGGATGCGGCCACCGCCGACGCCGCCGTAACTGGCGGACGTCCGTGGGGGTCCACGTCCATCACCGACGAACACGGATGTGATATTCGCGAAGTTCACTTAAAATTAGGTGAAAAAAGAGAGCACCTACTGAAACTGCGATCTGCTAAGCAATCACTTCGTCGTCGGTTAACAAATTTTTCTGTGCAGTAGTGTCCTGGGATCCCAATACGAAGAGTACCAAACACGACACGCCGAATTGTGTGAACCTTTAGGCGAATAGCTTCACATTACTTTCTACACGAACTACCTTCGTGATTACAAGATGCTGTAACGGCTGTAACCACGGGACGTATCGCGGAGTTCTTACACGTGCAGGAATGAGTTAGCGCGAAAAGCAACGCCGTGGTAGCTTTTAGAAGACACTACGCTACACTTCTACATTTGGCAGGGGCGAAATATTCTTTTTTTTATTTCGAGGAGGAAACAGTGCTAAAACGGGACAAAAAAAAGAAAGACCACACTACACAGGCGCTCGAGTTGTGCGGTCTTTCTTACTTCGTCCCGGTTTTGCGCTGATTACTCCTCATTATATGGTACCAACTGGCCCTTCAAGGCACTTTTTTGTGATTTGTTTCAATTTTACGAACTTCCTGATTTAACAAAATCGTTGAGGTAAGGTACGTTGAATAGAGTTCTAAATGCATGAACAGGCCCTGTGTGCGTGTGCACGCGAAAAGAAGCTCTGTTTCACGTATGGGGCAGAGAAGTTGGCAAAGCCGCAGAGGTCATCAATTGTTCCCTCTAAAAAAAGAAGGAAACACGCATGCGGCAAACACCAAATAAAGTCTTAAAACAAACGCCAAGCGTAAATCTTTAGCACCCGTGTTTTATTTGCAAACCCACATGACTGTATAAGAGCTGACTGATCGCAGACAAGCCCACGATCGAGAAAGCATCGATTATTGGTAAATGACGCGAAGAAATACGCGTTATGCAATCGGCGCAACCTGTAGAGACTGTGTTGTGTGCCAAGTATTTTGCGTGCGACGACTCTGTCACCGGAATCTGTAGATCATAACCGTATTACAGTTTTTTTTACTATGATGAGCAATCATAGCATCTGTACAGAGTGCTCACCTGCTATGGTCTCAGTAGAGACTGGCAGTATTGCAAATAAATAAATATTCGCTTGAAAAAGAAACTCAATTTGTTCGCCTAAGGCGACAAGAATATTCTCTTCCTGTGCCTTTCTGGTTTTGCCCTGCCTAACTGACCTTTGACCAAGTGACAATGTCATGAGATGAAGTCATACAATGTGACGTCACGGAGACGTCAAACATTTTGGCAACCATGCACTGACGTCAAATGAAGGAGTATCACATGTGCATAATTTTTCACATCACTCATGTTGACGCCTGAGCCGAGGGAAGATGGCCGACGCTGACACGGTTGATTTCCGCATTTGATGAGGAATCCAAGGGTTTCGCTTTTAAATAAAGCACGGCTATGGTGGGCTAAAACCGGCGACATTAGGATACTATTACATTTTATTCACAGAACTGGTACGGTAGAGAACAAAGATGGTTGTCCGAAAAGTTCCTTCATGACTAGTTATACTTTGATAACTTCATCCGTAAATAGACGTTGTCTGCTTTACGTTCATGCACACATACCTAAGTGAACTAAAACTAAAAAAAAACAGTCAACCTTCATTTTCAATCTGGTCTAATCAAACTTTCTTCGTCCGCTTTGGTTCCAAAGAAAATTGTTTCGAGCTGAACCTGCTCCCTTACCGGGTTTACTCAAGCAACACCACCTGCGTCCAATGAACCAGGGCATTTTTGGCCTTCAGGTCCTAACAACAGAGCAGGGCCGCCTCCCATTCCTCTCTCCTGTAATGTTAATAGACGGTCTTTCAGGAATATTGAGGCAGCTGCGTAGCAGGACATAAGTTGTCTAGAGCGCAAAAAAAGGTAGTAACGTTTTTTGTGAAGTGTGGAAATAAGACAAAGACGTGAAAGATGGCTTGGTATTATTGGTGCTCCGACGTCAAATTTTGATATTATAAGGGCTATGTCTCAATTTCATTCGAAAAATATATAGAGGGACTTTCTATACCTACTAGATATAGTCCGGGCTCAGTCTCTTAATTGTGAATGAAACTTGGAGGTCAGCAAATGCAAACATGACCTTATTGAATAATGAAGTCAAACTTGTGTGTTTGTTGAGGTGTGGAATATTTCTTCACAGCTGTTATGTGAGATATGTGAGATATGTTCTGTGAGAAATGTTGTGAGATATGTTCTGTTCAGTTTTTTTCACAATATTTTTTCTCCTTGCCCACCGTACTTTCAATAGAAGTGGCCTGAATTAACTTCTTTTCTTTCTTTGCCGCTCACAAATTTCTGCATAGTAAAATGCCAGCAAACGAAAGACAAAATAATACTTGCTACATTAGACTTCAACTCACCATTTGCGCACAAGAGTACATAAAAGCCGATCAATACGCTATTTAGAATAGAATAGAGTAAAATAGTTTATTTCGAACATAGTCACATACAACAAAAAATATGTCCACGAGGCAAGGCAAAAGGACACTCGTACGCCCATGACGAGGCCTTCACTTCGGACTCGCACGTCGGGCAGCCAGGAGCAAAACCGGAAAAAATGAGTACGTTTCAGAAAAAAAAAAACAAAGAGAAATCAGAAAAAAAAACAATTAAGCACAGCGCTCATGACACAGCTTATATATAAAAAGTTAACAGTAAAATCTCATTGAGACAAAAATTATTTAAAGCTTGCGTTATTTGCGTTTAACAATTATACAATGTTATGCAAATACAAAAACCTACGTGATTTTCACGTTCATTGCAAAACAATTATATATTTCAAGGAGGCAGGAACAGTTGCTTTACTTGTTTTTTTAAACATGACATACTTGAGTTTTGATTGGCCAATTCTGTTAAGGATGGGCATGCATGCAACAACGAAATAATCGGATAATCTATACTTTAGTACCGTAATTAGTCCTTAATCTTGATCCTGTTAATGAAATAGTGCGAATGTCATACGCCACTTCTCTATTTAGATATTTGTTTGAGAACATGGTAAGATCATGCTTGATTTCATGGAAATCATTGTTGCCAAAGAAAACGGGTATAATTTTGTGAATGGTGGCACGTTCAGAGTATTATACAAAGAGCTAATTGATGGGGGAGGATGGGATGAAATAATTTTTAAGCTTCCTTTTCGTCAAGAGGAAACAAGTTCAGCATCAGTCTTGTTGCAAGTACTCCCCAAAAAGGTGACGATATTGTAGATGAACACCTACAATAATATTCTTAGGCTTATATAGTTAAATATAAGTATGGTTATCATGCAGTGCCTCTCGTGGTCAGTATGTGTCACCGCAGATGTGCATGTGGACGAACGTTCATGCTCGATTCGTGGGATTGTCTCCGTCAGCAGTACCCTGCTGTTTCGTTTACGAATAGGCGACATACGACATTTACGAATAGGCGAACATACGAATAGGCGACATATCGAGACTGCCTGCTTCACAGGCAGTTGCTAATTCTGAAGTACAGAATAAAACTTTTAAAGCGTACCCTTTGGTGCTGCTTGAGTGAACATACCACAAAATCACCGCTGCTTTGTGTACAGACCAGAACACGAGTCAGATTGCAATAGGTTTTCACTAAATCTTCAATACATAGAATTCTAGGTAGTCACCTCATTTCCACTACCATCGGTGGAAATGGCACCTCTAATGACAACCCAATCATGGGGTCATTGTAAATGGGCAGACAATTTGTGCATGCCATTTGTCTAGGCCACTGCCTATGATTTGTGAGCTCTTAATTAAAATATAATCACAAATGTCTGATTACGCGTGGTTACATTGCAAAAAAAAAAAAAACTTGTGTAGACCCTTAACGTTTCCGTTTAAGAGTTGAACGCGATAGCGATATCCTATCCTCCATCTGCTCCTCGGCCAATGAAACAAGCCACTTTCAACTTTTTCGGTAATATTGCCCTAATCCACTATACAAACTTCTGAGTAACATAATCAGTATGAACTATCGCGTCCAACTTTGAAAGGCAAAGCTTAAGGGTCTTGTCATAATCATTCCTACTTTAGTCATAATCAGTCACTGGCTGAGCTGAACTCGGTGAGTTTTACACACTAAGTTCGTGAATTTTTCGCCAAGAAATGGTCTGCCTAACACTGTGTGAACAGTCAGTTACCAAAAGATGAACTATAGGCATCATAGGCACACGGAACGATTGTTCCAGGAGCAGTAGAATGTCGTTTGTGATAATAAAGGTATGCAAATTGACCGTGGATAAAAAACTAAGGTCGAGCAAAAATACCTATGTCTTAAAAAGGAAACAAAGGCAATGTAAAAGCTCAGATGTGGCAAAAGTTATGGTGCTGGTCAAGCGTAGTTAACACAAAACCTCAAATTGGGCACTGTGCATTGAAAACACACAAATTCGCACAGCAAAGACGATAACTTGTAAGGGCACACAAGGAATTGTGAACCAAATTAGTATTGGGACGTAGGCACGGGGAGTGCACACAAATTTCAAGTAAAAGTGCCGAGGGGTGAGAAAACTTTGAGTAGAGAAAATCTTACATTTCACCAACGTTAAGTGAAGACACATTTACAACAAGAGGCAGCGATACTATAAGTACGGGGTTGTGGAGAGCCCCGGGGACTGCCAGGTAAATGATGCGAATGGAGGCGCCATCTTTACCGCTGGGGTGCAAATGTGTTTACGCCCGCTTCTCTGGGAGAGAAAACAACAACAGCTAAAAACATGATCACTTTAGGCGATGCGGTAAAAGCTTTGGCTGCCCAATAGATCGCCGGGAAGCGGCAGACGCGACGAACGCAGTAGAACCCCGAACCATCGGTTTAAAATTCTTTCCTTCATTCTTTATTCAACCAGTTTATTTTTTTTGTTATTTTAGACTACTGAACTGCACATATGAGATCTTTTTATTTTTATTTTGTCTGGAAGCGGTTATCTGTGGAACGCTTTCACAGCTGTACTTCCTTGTCTGTTTTTTTTTTTTTTTTTGACTCGGTAGGCCTCCCTCGGTGTAGACGGTTATGTACTTCATGGTTTGTTCGCACTTTCTTTCTTTCTTTCTTTCTTTCTTTCTTTCTTTCTTTCTTTCTTTCTTTCTTTCTTTCTTTCTTCTTTCTTTCTTTCTTTCTTTCTTACTTTCTTTCTTTCTTTTTCTTTTAATTCTTTCATTCTTTTTACCTTTCTTTATTTATTTATCTTCATTTCTCTCTCTTCCCTCCAGCTATTGGATGAAGCGTTTATTTTGCTCTCACTTTTGCGCATGAATGCTCAAGTATGGAATGAAGGCTGCCGGGTTTGTGTAGAAATCGCGTTCTCCCGCTAAAATGAGCTGCTGTTGTTTCTCCTTCCCACCTCTTTGTTTCGCTTCTATCGCACGCTGGCACCTATAAAATATTAGCGGGCACGGCAAATATAATAAAGGGGAGAAGTAACACACTACGCAACCCGGTGCTTAGACCTGGGGTTCGTCGTATGTCCACCTTTCTTATTTGCCCTGTTCATGAGGTTGTTTGTGCTGCTCCATGATTGCTGCTTCTTAGGGTCCTTTCGCTGTATATGTTTATTTACGTGTTTATCCCAGTGGCCACAGCCCCCACGCGCATTGGAGTGGGTTTTAACAATACAGTATTTATATACTAAATGCAGATTCTAACACTTCAATGATACTGTAACCAGACAATTCATTATGCAGTTACATAGTGGTGCATAGGAATGCACAACGTATAACGTACTTACGCAACTGCGCCAGTAAACTCTAGCTGGCCGAGCAGTACACTTGGAAATAAATAATGTGAAGTAATTTCTGCTACAATAGCTACGTATTTCTACTAAGCATTTTCTCTTTTTTTTCCAGTTCAAAAGTTGTCATTCAACATTTTTGTGACAATGCCACGTTATATGGCACTATTTAATGCGTTCCCTCTAACAGCTACGGCATTGCAGTGCGTCCTTGGTTGAGGCTTGAGCAAATTCAATATGTGCAAGAAAAAATTCCGGCTACCTTATAGAGTTTCATATAAATATACTAAAGGGAACCCTGGCACTAGTTTTCATGGGAGCTGCGACGCATAGCGCCTCAGCGAAAATAAACTGATGGGTTGTACAAGGATTTCGCCAATTTCTGTACTTTCACTTCCAGTCTTCTTTTAGCAGTTTTGCTTCACCATCTTAACCTTTTAGGCTCACCAATTTAAATCAGATCACGATAGTTCAAAACTGTTCGTTCTTTTTTTCACAACAAAACCAAACCACAAGTGCATCAAAAGTCCGCAAGCATGAGGTCTAGGCCAATCCATTCACATCTCATCATTCCCATGGTCGCTGAACAATGGCAGCGCCAGAGGCCCCTCTACATAAGTTTAGAAAACTCTATAGGCTACTCTACGCATTCAACTGAGTCGACTGGAAAGTGAGAGCCCTCTCATTCTTCTCAGCCGATGAATTGACCTTCTTCGCGCACCTAAGGCGGTTTTGCACGGCCTCCAAGATCGAAGCTGTAGGAAACTTTTTTTTTCACCGCACGTGGTTTTGCATCGCCTCTGTGATCAGCTCCCTTTTGACCAAGTGACGATGTTCTGTCATGACGCCATCTTGTGACACCTTGTGATGGGAATTCAAAGTGACGTTGTGGTTACATCACAAAATTTGAAGACTTTTGCCGTCGTGGTGACTTCAATAGGTCCCGTTATCACTTGACGATTATTTTTTCCGTAACTCCTGGTGGCGCGTAAATCCCAGAACACTGATGCCGCTGACTAGGGATGCCATCGATTTCCGCGTTTGTCGAGGCATCCAATGCTTCCAACCTAACGAAACAAAGAAAATTACAAGGCTGCGTTCCTAACATCATTGAAAAATTAAGACTTGAAGGCATAACAAATGATAGATAACGGCAGAGCGGGAAACGTAGGAAGGTCAACCAGTTGAGGATAACCCGTTTGTTACCCTTCATGTGAGAACGAAATTGGGGAGATCGAAAGAAGTAGGGGAAAGAGATAAGAAAGACAGAAAGAAAGCACATCACACAACACGTGCACAAGCACCTGGCCAGTAAGGGTCCGTCAACCTGTTGTACAAAGGAAACATCACAATCACAGCCGCATGTCCAGCCAGGCTCGTGTTTTTAAAAACCTCAGCAGTTATTTGATCGCGTGCATGTGCAATGTCATTCGTCGACGACAGGCTAGAAGCGATTCAACAGACATTTGTCTATTGTTAATGCTCGCCATCAAGGAAACATGTGACTGTCTCTGCAGAATTCAGATGGCACAGTCACACAGGATATGGTGTAGCATCTCCTCGCTTCTACAGGCATCTCAGAGAAAATTATCAGCCATTTAACTTCTGAGGGACTACGATTTTGTAAATGCTTCTCCTAATCAGAAACGACAAAACAGTGTGGCCTGTCTTCGGTGGAGTCCACTTGGCATATAGTAATACATCAACAAGTGCAGGTGCTGATGATGATTGGTCAGGTGGGTCTCACTGCTTTAAGGTACGTTTTCTAACAAAACATCACAGCATATCCACGGAGTGAATGATGATAAGTGGGGTGAAGTGCTGGAAGGTTTCATCGTTAAACTGTGAACCATCGGCGAATATCGCCCACTACATCATCAAGGACGTGACAAGCACTGTACATAGCGAGAAGTTTGCAAGGTGGCTACATACACCAACGGAGGAAAGACAACCACACCCTAAGGAGCTTCGCCCCTAAAATTCATGATTCTTTAAAGCGCACCTGGACGCAAGTAGATGATCATCTTGCATTTCATATTTGCTATTTTTCAACAGTATTGGCTTTATGGTCGCTGAAGGGGTGGCTTGGTGATGAGGTGTAGTGCTATGTTTGCAAGGTGGCTACGGACACCAACGGAGGAATGACAGACCCACACCCTAAGGAGCTTTGCCCTAAAATCTATGGTTCTTTAACGCGCACCTGGATACAAGTACATGACCATCTTGGATTTTATATTGCCTACTTCTCATCAGTATTCGCTTTATGGTCACTGAAGTGGTGGATCGTTCATGGGGTGTAGTGGGATGTTTGCAAGGTGGCTACATACACCAACGGAGGAAGGAACGACCCACACCCTAAGAAGCCTCGCCCATAAAAGGCATAATGGACTAAGATAATCAAGTGATGGTGGTCTGAGAGTTGGTTTCACGAAGGAAATACAAGCAGTTCAGTTTAACGGGTGGAAAATGAATCTGATAAAGTTATTATGAACAACTTAAAATCAACCAATCAAATTACCAGAGTTCGCACTCCATACAACCGAGGAAATAAACGCAGATTCAGAGCAATTCATCTTTTGTAAAGAAGTTGTCTTATTAATGCGGGTGTAGAAGAAGTGTTTTGTCGTTGGCATCCGAGCATTTGGTTATGGTTGTTCGTTTCATGGTTAATATTAAAGAACCAATTGCACCCAGGCATATAGCGTGGCTGTCAGGTGTTCTAAGACAGTTGTTTTGTACCACTACATGCACTAAATTGCTTCAAAATACGGCAGAAAAATTTATGCAGACGCTTCGTAGTGAGATGAGTCATGTTAACACATGTATATTTGCTTGCAATAAGCGTAAAATCACACCGCGCATCACATAGTTTGGATGGCAGCATGAGTGAATGGTTCAAAAGAATTACTGAGGGTTCCTTAGGATAGTTTCTCATCATCTTTTCGACTGATAAAAGGAATGATTGCCGGCGGTTTGCATTTGTTCAACCAGCTCAACCTGTGTGTCCTGTGTTGCCTGTTTGTTGGATCGGTATATGTGGCTTTCCGCTTGCACGTACCAGTTATTCCGTGTTCAGATTGTGCTCGCTGTCGCTAGTAGCGCACTAGTTCTGGAGCGAAGGGAAACCTATTTAGCTTTAGAAGGTGAAATCAAAGCCAACCTGCGCGAAAAAACACGTGGAATCGTGTTCAGTGTACTGATCATTGATGTGATCGCAGCAGTAGTGCCAAGCCACCCCTGGAGTTGGAAGTGGTCCGTGACATTTTCTTTAAATTAATAGTGGTCGATGACATTCGTACCGGTATCAGCCAAAGCATATGTTACTATAGGATCGTAACTTCCATAGAAGTCGATGTATCAAGCATAGATGGTGGCTCGTTGCTATCGTAACCATCAAATATCGCAGAGACCACATCAGAGATAAAAAAATGTATATATACGATGCCGCAACCGACAGTGACAGCGACGTTGTGTATTATTTCTACATGAAAAAAAAATGAAAAGCTTTCTAACTTGCTGACCTTTCACTGCTTCTGATAACTACGCAAATTTATTTGAGCATTGAGGCTCGCAAAATGCGTGTGCGAGAGAATGAGAAGACCATCAAGAAAGACCGGGGAAGCGAGGATGTCTTATTGGCCAAATAGTGTACTTGCACCATACTCCAAATACTTTGCAGATGAAGAAGTTGTGCTACAACTGTTCACCAGAACAACAGCTAATAGTTTGAAAACTCACGCTTCCCAATCTTGAAAAGCCTCTCCAGTAAAATAGCAGCACTGAGAATATTCTATAGCCAACCCTAGATCACGGTGTTTCTTTGCTTTCCGTCCTCACCTATCGCACTTCAATTGTAAGATGGTCGTTGAAGTTGGTGGCCAATACTTTTCGAACACTTTTTGTCTCAATTTCACGGCCGATATGATTGGAACATGCATGAGCCGTGTACCACGTGTTTCCGAATGGCGCAAAAAAAGCTAATACTCTGCGTTGATCGCAAACACCGCGCTGCAGTCATTTCATTCGTAGGATGAAACCGGAATTATTATTGCACGCTACTGTTCTTTCATTCTCTCCCCCTGTGCCCGCGTCAGCGCATCCACCCTATGTCGGGATTGATGCTTGACAGCCAGATGAACTTACTGACGTGCCGTGCAATCCGGTAAATGTGAAGTCGTTTGCTCAGTACGCTTTGGCCAGGAATTCCAATTACAGCGAAGAACCGACTTTCGCCGGAAGCAAATGGCTCTCCAATAGAACATGTCGGACGACCGGTCATCTTCAGCGTCAGTTCAAGAAACAGCTGGTGTTTTAATGGGCGAGTTTATGCCATCGTCGCAATCAATGCTATCAACCGCACATCCCACCTTTCTACGTAACTTATTTTGTATGTTAGTAGTTTTAAGAAGTGTCACTTCATTCTCAGTTAATGAAAAGACTTTGGAACACTCCTGTTCGAAACATTTTTGTCGACACCCCATGTTCCAAAGATTTTTCCGCGCTTCTACATTCGACCTTCCCTGGTACTGCTACCTTGTTTGGACGTCATTTTTGTTATTCTGTCTAGTTCGAACTCTGAACTACTATATTTAGCAGCAGAAGGTCAGTACAT
This sequence comes from Rhipicephalus microplus, assembly GCF_013339725.1. NCBI lineage: Eukaryota > Metazoa > Arthropoda > Arachnida > Ixodida > Ixodidae > Rhipicephalus > Rhipicephalus microplus. Next base: position 114,671 of record NW_023610873.1, read on the forward strand.
CAGTCAGTTTTGCGGTACGGTGACCAATTCAGATTGAATCTCACAGCGCTAAAAAAATGTTTCAACGCTTACCATTTGCGGCTGGTACACGATATGCGAAGGCAATATCGAGGTAAATTCAGCCTAAACGCAATTTACAATGAGTGTAGCTGCTCGGAACAATATTTTCTGATAGCAGACAGTCACCTTCATGCTGCCGCCATACGCAATGAAGCGTGCGAGAATCGATGGGCTGCAATATTTTAGTGATTATTCGAAACATGTAGCCACGCAGCTCCCCTTACAGGAGATGCTAACGCAAGGTCAGTGGCGATGGTTTGGTCCAACAAGAAAAGAAAAGTCATCTGTGCTTTGCCGGTTTTTTTATGACACTCGCGTTAATTTAGAATTTCTGTAATGACGAATTCGCCACATCTTTTAATTGGGGATGTGGTCAGCTCTGATATATAGGAGCGGTGATTTTCAGACAGATATGTAGTAAGACGAAGAAGCTCGTACAAAAAAATTGCCCGCAGCTTCCCTCGGGGGAACACTGAGGAGGATGCGGAGAATAATTGGTTAACGGGGTGTTAAAGTGCGACTTACTTGGGTCGATGGCTAAATTGGTTAACGTGGTTGTGAAATGGGGTGTTAAATTGCGACTTACTTGGGTCGATGGCTAAATTGGTTTACGTAGTTGTAGGAGGGGGTGTTAAATGAGTGAACACGTACACACGTATGCGAAAGGGCGGCGCTGGTCGAAGGGACGTCGATCATTGTGTTTGTGGATTCGTTGGAATTCATTTCACCGCGACCTTGGACGTCGACGCGCCGTACAAACCAACCGACGAGCGGCAACTGAGCGAGCGAGCGCCGACCTTGAGTATATATACAGCGCGACGGCGCATGCACTGTCAGCTGTTGAATGTTCTCGAAGCGCGACAGCGCATGCGCGTCCACTGGAGAATCAGGAGAATTGTAGATGTCGAACGCGGTGTGTAGAGGAGGAAGGGTGCACAGATGGTGGAGGAGTGAAGCGCGCGCGGTGTGTAGAGGAGGATGGGATGCACAGATGGTGGAAGAAGGAGGAGGAAGCTTGCGGACGGCGCCGCACTACAAGCCTCGAGTATTAGATGCTCCGCATTTAAAAATCCCACCATTTCCACGAAGTGACTGCTGATGAGAGAAATGCTTATCGGCAAAACCGTGACACTCTTATTGGGGCACGGCCGTAGCGTTGCCGCAAGACTGGCCGCTGCGAGTGGAGGCGATGGTGGTTATATTGTTGTAAAACCACAAGTGGTTGCTTAGCTTACAGCTGTGGCCAAACGAGCGATCGAGGAAGTCGCCTAGAAGCGCGCGTCGGCGGCACAAACCGCCGGTAGTGACCGCTTTTGGCGCTTGACCATTGCTTCACCCCACCGCTCTGATTCGAGCTTCTCTTGCCGCTGCTTGCATGCCACCTCTGCTTCACGGGTTCTACGTCGGGATCCGCTTGTGGAGGAAAGAGAGAGAGGGAAACATCTCTATTCACAAATGCATGGAGAAAGAGAGTGTGGGAGGAACCCCTAGTCCGGGGTCCCTAGGACGACTCCAGCGACGAGTCGGGCCCGCTGTATCAGAGCTCGGAGGACCTCGGGAGGGCCATCGCAGAAAGCACCATCCCACAGCTCCTCGTTATGTAGAGGGGGAAGGAAAGCAGGTAAGGGAGGAAAGATGTTCGCAGTGCAATCGATGGAGACATGGAAGGTCGTGGGCATGTTTTTACAGCCGGGGCAACCATCTGCATATCACTGCGGGTAGAATTTATGAAGTGATATTAGATTGGGAAATGTATTAGTTTGTAGCTGGCGTAACGCTACTGCCTCCTCTCACGAAAAAGATGGCAGTGGGGCGCTCTGAGTGCGATGTACGTTCATGTAGTGACGGCCGTCTGAACAAAGGTGACGACTGGAACAAACTAACCAACACCGAAGTTTTACAGCCACCCATAACATTGCTAGCCTCAATAACAGTTAACCTCAATAATTAACAGTTAGCCTCAATAATGATTCTGTGTGTTTTTATCTTCCTGTTTTGAAAATTTGTTCGTCTGCATATTGAGCATTCATGTAATTCATGTAACCCACTCTATGAAAATCCCTAGTAGGGATTGCAGTATTCATAAATAAATAAATAAATAAATAAACAAGAATGTCGTTGCAAGTTAGAAGAAAATGCCCCCACTCGGAAATCGTCACCTCACCTTAACGGGCCGCCCGGAGGGAAATTTCACGGGCAACAGCGTGTGCGCGTTCATTGCCTGGCAGAGAGGCATGACCAGCACTCCAGAGTAAGTGGACGCGAAAAGTACTGTTTCACTCAGCGGAATTTGGTCGAGAATTTGGTGGGCCACTCGCTCTTGGGATGTCATGTCCTGATAGAAAGGCCCGACATGCATGTTGCGAGTCTGTCAATGTGTAGACCTCACTGTGAACACAGATAGCGTGTCGTATCGCTAGAGCGACTTCAAGAATTTCGCCGTGAGCGGCATGCGTCCCACGCATTGCAGCCGAATCTTGCAGGGAATCGGTGTCACCTAACACTACCGAGGTGTAACCATTGCGAGTTCGGGCTGTGTCCATGTAAAGAGTATGCGATTCCGGGATGTCTTCGAGCATACGGCTGAAGCATCGTACGCGGGATTTCCGCTGGTCTTGTCATGCTGAGAGTACATGTACGTCGTAAAGGATGAACAGTTAGTATTTTCCGTATTGCAGGCGATAAGGGCGTGGGGCAGGTTTCAATCTCAAGTCATGAGATGGAATATCTGACGCCTGAGAGGAGATTGCAGCCAATAGGGGTGAGTAGGAGGCGTTGGCGCTGACTGACCCAACCTTCCTCGAGCAGCTCGCTTAGTGTGTTGTGTGTCACTAACTTAAGAAGACGTGTAGTAGTGTAGTTCGGAACGCCGTGGGCCAGCTTTGTCGCTTTGCTGATCATGACGTCTGCGTAGTTGTTCCAACTGGGTTAACCGCTAGAAGGACAAGTGATATGTCAGCCCCCTGATCACGCAGGCCTCCACCAAGCGCAGCAGGTCTCCTTCTTTAAGCCTTGAGTGCCGATTTGAACCCGCCGAATCATGGACATGATCAACTTGTCGAGATAAAAGGCCAACGGTGTAACTATCTTTGCCATCCGCTTGAACATGTAGTCCAAGGATACGGGCACGAGGAACATGCGGTATGGGTATGCCATCCACGTGCACAATAATTGGGGGAGGAGGGCTACTGCTTCGGGAGCGAATGACGATGACCTCTAATTTTTGAGAAACACATTGCAAGCCTCCCTTTTCAGCATACTCAACAACGGTATCACTGCTTTCTGCATTCGTTCCTGGGTAGCTTCGCTTGTCAAAGAGCCCAGTTTGCTTCGGCTGCACAAGCCCTCGCCATTGTCACAACCCGTGGATTGATGCTGGCTAACGATTGCTGCCGACGCTGGCGTTTTTCCTCCGTTTCGCGAGCTCTCACGCGGAATATTTGCGGTTTGTGCGCATTGTAGCGGCGTTGCGAGCTCTCCACACCACTGCCTTCTTTTCCAAGGTGTTCATGATGCTGTCGTCAGGTAGAAAGGAGACGCGGCACCCGGAGGCACTTTGTCTCAGAGTCTTGCGTAACTCATCAACCTATTTCCATCTATACGTCGGTTCCGGCATGTCCTCCACCCCCGTCCCCCCAGGGTCGTGTGAGGGGGAAGTTTTATTTCGGACAGACGGCCACACCGTTGCAAGGTGGCCGCCGCTCGGCGCCAGGCGCCAAACAGACGCGGCCTGCCTCCCGGCATACACGCCAGGGAGACCAAACATACGAGCTGCATGGAGAAATGCACTCACTGCGCTTCCGGGGATGAGAATGGAAGCGCGCCAAAAGCGCTCGCATTATGTCGGCGTGGACCTCTGTCGGTCGCCTCTCTCTAGCGCGCACGTCCGGATATGACGGAGGAGTACATGTTGATGGATGGATGTGTGGATGTATTCGACTGTGCCCTTTAGATCGGGCGGTGGCTCACGCCCCCTAGCCATAAAGGTAAGCATTATCAGTGTGTGTTTAGAGATTGAATTTCACTCGCGCCTCGATTGTGGCCACCAATCATTTAGCCTCCTCCTGGTTATATCTACCCGTTTAATGTCTATTTTGCCTTCAATGACGCTAAACACCAATGCTTTGAAAAATTCTGCGCCATTATCTTCAACTATAGGGCGGAGCCCTTTACAGAACGTTATCAAACGTTCACCTGTTTCCTCCTCTCCACACGCACTCCATACCGTGTCTGTGCCTTCGTATTTTATTCGGTACGTCTTGATCTACAATACTCTTGTTCTAGCCTCGAAGAGAAAAGAACTACCCCGAAAATGATCGAAGATCTTTTCCCTTACAATTTCCTGCTTAAACGTTCGGTAGTTCTCCAGTGATGATTTCGTAAGCATTCCCGTTTTCCACATGTCCCTCTCTGTTTCCTTAACTTTCTTCTTAACCGATGTTTCCTTTTGGCTTGGTATTCTGCTGTTGTCTAAACACTTGCTTGACAGTTTTTGAGTTCGCTTTTTCTATTCACTATCAACATTTTTCTGTACAAGTAAATGAAAACTATCCTAGCCCAACGCTCCCCACCCATTTTTCTCAATCACTCCTCAAATTCTATCTTGCTGCTAGCTTCCCTGCACTCAGACGATGTCCATCCCATGTCTCCCGGTACCCCCTGATTTGGGGAATTCCCTTGTGCTCGCAAAGCAAGTCTACCTATGCCACGTTGTTTAATTTCCAATATTGCTTGAACTTTTGATTTCAATCACAAGACCATATTTCCGAACGTCAAACCCTGGACCATGATACCTTTCCAAATCATTACAGCTACATTCATGGTGCCCATAGTCATTGCGTATCTTTCGTGCTCCCTTAGACACTCAGCCCCGTTATTTATTTACACAGCCAAATATTTGTATTTATCCGCTTTTTCTAGCGTGACCTCCTGTATCTTATGTTCACTGCCTTTGTTATCACTAAAAATCATGATTGCCGATTTTTCCCTGCTGAGCTTCAAATTTAACCTATCTCCCTCATTACCACAGATGTCTATCAATCCCTGCAGATCTTCCTTGTTGTCGGTTTTTAATACTATATCAACTGCATACATCAATGCTGGTAATGACTGTTGAATGTGTTTTCCTTGCTTAGAAAAAGAGAGGCTGAAGCCGAGTCAACTCCCCTCTAATTTCGCTTCTAGTCCCTGGAGATACAGCATAAATAACAAAGGTGATAAGGAACCTCCCTGTCGAAGCTCGCGTTGTATAGGTTCAGATACTTGTTCTTCCAATTTGATAACTACCTTTTATTTTTATAGATATCCTTTAGAAGATTAGTTATTCCATCTTCCACATATATTGTATGCAGTATTCACCAGCAGACTTCTTGAATCACACTATCGTAGGCCCCCTTGATATCTAGAAACGCCAGCCACAGGGGCCTGTGTTCTTTTTCCGCTACTTCAATACACTGCATGAATGAAAACAGATTGTTCTGCAACCTCCTTTGTTTACGGAAAACATTTTGTAGTTCTCCCAGAACCACCTCATTCTCCACCCATGTCTGTAGTCTTTCCTTTGCTAGCTGCATCACCAGCCTGTAAACTACAGATATCACTGTTATAGGATGGTAGTTGTTTATATCGGCTTTGTCCCCCCTTTCTTTATAGATCATGCTCATCCTGCTTAGTTTCCACCCATTCGGAACTTCAGCATCCATTATTGCTTTGCTCGCTGCCTCTCCTATTGTTTGCTTAGAGTTTGGTTCTAGTTTCTTCACTGGCATAATTCGGATGCCGTCAGGGCCTGTTGATGTGCTATTAGAAGCCCTTTTTATGCTCTTTTCCACTCTCGTTGTCCCAGTGTAGCCACTGAGCTAAATGGTCCATCCTCATTTGGTACGGTGCGTGCAGCGTTTTCTTGACGTTAAAATTTTTCTGTCATCATTGTTTTTATATATTCCATTGCCCCATTCCCTTCTTGTCTGACCCATTGAACTGTAGTTTTAAACCTCTGTTTCATGCTTGACTTATTACTCAGAGAATCGAGATGGTTCCAAAACTTTGCCGCTGCCTTTCTATCTTTTTTGTTTACTTCCGCCATTCATATGGTCCTCATTCTTCTAATCTTGTCACTGATCGAATCAGATGCTTTCTTTCTGCAGCTAAAAAGTTATCTCATTTTTTTTACCCCATATTCCGGTTCACGCCTTTGTTTAGCATACCTGTGTTCTCTGGAGGTTTTCTGACATCTTACTATGGCTCTCTTAATTTCCTCATCCCACCAGCTGTTGGGTTTGTGTCTGTTATTTCTGGTTGATTTCACTCGTACCTTAGCGAGCTCTAACTCAAATAATCGAGTTAAATTTATGTACTTCCACTCTGTTTTAATATCCTCGGAGATTATTTTCTCAATCTCTTTAGTTTCTATTTCTATTTGCCTTTCTGAATAAACAATAACGCGTGGTTGCTCGTAATGCCATCTTTCCAATTTCATTTCTCTTCCGAAACTCAGCTTGATACGTTTGTAATCACTACCTAAGCTTCTGGACCTATATTCATCTATGTTCATCACCCTTAGCCGATCATACATCCTATGTGACATAATTGCGTAATCTATTGTCAACTGCAGCCTTCCCATTTTCCATGTTATCTGCCCTTCGCATTTCTCGGTGCTGTTGCAAATGACAAAGTCATGCCTTTCGCACATATCCATTAGCATTCTGCCTGTTTGGTCAGTATATTCATCCATATCCTCTATGTGCGCATTCATATCTCCTAATATAGTTACCTTGTACTCTTCTCCTAGTTCGTCAGTGTAATTTTCTATGCGCTTCACCATCTGTTGGTTTTGCTCTCTAGCTTTTGCCCCTGTCCACAAGTATAGCAAACCTAGGGGCATCATTTGCCCAACTACTTTCTCTTTTAGCCATAAAAGTTCCTTGCACTACTGCTTGACCTTTTGCCAGTCTGTACTTTCATGAATGAATGCCCCAATATCACCCCCGCTTCTGCTGCATTCTGATCTATTACAATATTCTCATGCGTAGTCCGGATTGTTAGGCGTTGTTTCATGTTCCTAAGATATGTTTCTACAAAACTATATATCATCGTCCTCTCCTCTCTTAGCTGTTCGTCTATCTCTTCCCACGTCAGCCTACTCCTACCACCCTGCATGTTATAATACCCTACGTCTGAATTGGCTCAGCCCTTATGGCTACGTCGATTTCTGTGCAGACTCTACGATTCTTAGATATTGGTGCCACATTGGAGTCGTATCTGTTTATACCACCTGTCAAAGAGTCCCACTGGTTGTTTTCCTCGTTACTAGCTATCCTGGACCCATGGCCCGCGTGCCCCCCAAAAAAGTTACTGCGCACCCTGAAGCCGCCAACTCACCCTATGACCTAGCTTCCCATCGAAGTGAATTGTCTCATTGAAACCCACATCACCTATGCACCTCTCTGTTTATTTCCACCACCTCAAAGTCTTTCTGTCGATTCATCCACCATATCTCTTGGTTAGCGTTGACAACCGCTCTTTGCAGGTTGCTGTCACGCACCGATACCTCCGGTATCGTGCACATCACTACCTGTACCTCAGGGTAAATGGCGCATGTCATCGACGCCTTTCGCGTGTGTGGTCGCTAGCTCTTCCGTATCTTATTTGAAAACATCATTTAAAACACCTGCAATTATCACGAGGTTTTGTCCATCAGTTGTAGTTTTGAGTTTTGCGCTCGCTTGCATCATGACTGCTTCCATCTTGCGTCCTGGGAACATCCCTACTACAACCCTCTCGTCACCTCTTGTCCTCTCTTTGCTTGTGCGCATCCATTTAAATTCGAGTCTCTGGTGATTATCACGTGCTGTGACTTTTCAGCTGGAGCGTCCTGCACCTGAGAGTTACTTGCACCTGCGATGCCGGCTGCTTTGTCTTCTCTCTACCCCACCACAACTTCGCTGAAGCTGGATCTTGCGACCATTGAACCGGCTGAACCTGTTTTCCCGCACATGCTTACTCTTTCTTCTCCGCCGTTCTGGTTGCCGGTGCCCTACCGTTCTCTCCGTCGGCCGCTCCTTTCTTCACCTTGCCTAGTGCTTCCTCGGCGGACTTCAGCCTTTCTACCATTGCCCCCTTTTGTCTTTTTCTGCCGCCAACGCAGTCTCCAGCTCGGTGATTCTCATAAGCAGTTCACTTTAGGCAACCATCATTTGCTCCATTTTTCCTCGACCTCACATTGCCTACAGTTGGCGTCAGCCTCCTCTTTATTCGCGTCTCCACTTGCGTTCATTTTCAAACCCACCCCGCATCCTAAAAATTTTACAGTTTGCTTAGGCATGTCTTTTTAACACCAATTGTCCTTATGAATCGTCCCACTCGATAATTAGAACACACGTCGTCCGACGAATTCTCCACTACAAATAAAGAAAGTGTAAGCTCTACTACAAAAGTTGTGTATTCGGTGTACGTGCACCTCCTCGATTAGGTTGCAAGAGAAAAAAGACAAAATAAACACACACACACACAAACATGTAAATACCTGGTGACTGACCCCTAAAAAAGCCGTACAATGTAATAAGTGCAGCAAACGTTTTTACTGTTACAATATTAATTATAAAAGCAAGCTCGAAACATGCAAAGCAACTTATCTGCACTGTCGATCGGTAGCGCTCAAAAAACACGACCATCTACCGTGCTATTCCGAACTCCAGCCGCTGATGTGTGTGCCATGCTGCCTTCTATCTAGCGTGCGACCTCTGAACTATTGTACAGCTGCGCTTCTAGCGGTCATTTCGAGAATTACTGAACACGACTCGCCGAGAGGCTTGCCTTAAGCAAGAGGAGCTTCGCCCTTAAATTGACTGCAAAACAATTACTATTCTCAAGTACACTGTTCTCAAGTTAGTTTCCCCAGAACTATCAAGATGACGCGGCGGCTGAAAAGCGTGGCGTGGTTTTCAGAGCCACCTTCGCCTGTTTAGAAAAGTTTATTTGCACAGATATCAACAACATTTCGACGAAATATTTTATGTTAGACTTACGTTAACGATGTTGACAAAAGAAGCTTCATTTGCAGGAAAATGTTTCTGAGGTGACGGGGAAACAGCATGTACTATCTGTGTAAAATGAAAACCGAACAGTAGCAAGTTTTTGCGATTGTGCTGTGGGTGCCATCCAGTTATCATCATTGACAAGCGCGCGCATCCTCTTCGGCAACTTTGAGCACATATGCGTGGCTGTTCTTAGTGATAAGTAGACTTCACGTACTATACTATCGCGAAGGCTTGCCGCTGTTAGGAATTCATTTGACGCTGATAGTACAATAGATGTTTCGCACAAACGCTGACATGCAAAAATGCGTTACGAAAAGACAAGTAATATGTATATTGCATGCTAAACAAGAGGCGCAAAAAATCAAGAATGTGTAAATTTGCTGCGGCGGCTGCATTTTGCATAGAGGCGAAAATGCGTAGGGTCGTGTGCTGAAATTTAGGTGCACGTTAGAGAACCACAGGTGGTCGAAATTTCCGGAGCCTTCCACTACGGTGTCTCTCATGATCAAATGATGATTTTGGGAAGTTAAACCCCAGTCATCATAAGAATATGTACATTTTGCGTACTTACATGGTGGCATGGCAATACTGCCGGTACCTCATCATCCTACGAATAACAGGCCGGTCGAAAGACATGTCTCACTCGCCCGTCACAAACCAACACAAAAGGGCAAAACCCGTACAGAAGAAATTCCTTTTCTCGAGAACGAATAGCTCCTCCGACAAAACAGGTAGCAGCTCCGAGAACAATCACTCCAGGTTCGGGGAGAGCACACGACAGCGGTGGCCCGCTGCGGCAGCCTCACCGCAGCCGGTGCTCATACTTGACACTCGAGGAATCTTAGGTTTTCCCCATGTGGAGGAGGAATAAACGTTTATTTTTTGAAATGGTGTAGCGATGTAGGTTCCGCGTTCACCGTAGGTGAGAAGTCTCCTCATTCCAGAAACGCTGTGGCATTCGCTCCTGCATTCACAGTCTCGAACAAACCTGGAATGCGCGTTTCCCGAAACAGTCGGTACCGAGTTTCTTTTTCCTAAAACGCCGTATGAGTAAAGTCCTAAGACCACCCCCTTTCACGGCGCACCACTTCCGGAACACGTTGCTCCGAAAAACCATCTGCATTTGCATCTTCAGCCGGCTCGAGACGAGGCGAACCAAAACCTTTTTGCGCGTAGGCGATAAGCCATCCTTTAAAGGGGCTGAAAAAAAAAAGAGAGCAGAAACGGTTCTCGCCGTTTCGGTCATTTCGTGCTAGAAAAGTACGCACTATACACAAAGTTATTCATGGCACGAGGATTGCGTAAAGATGCGGGGAGTTTCCATGAAGTGCGAATTTCTCGTTTCCGCAGATGCCGTCACACTCCGGTTGTTTTTGACAGAAGTATGAAAACAGTGGTTGCGCGTTCATTCGGAATACGCTGGTTAGTAACTTTCTTATGTCGTGGTATGGCGTTCCATTGCCACGGAAGTAGAAAAGAAAAACTATAAGTGCGCTACGTGTGTTTTGATCTCTCGGAGGAATGCTGAAATCATTGCCTGAAATCTGCAATTGGGAGAGGAGAGGCACGTTGCCTAAAAGTATAAAGGGCCACTTCTGTGAATTTTCGCCGGTTCGAAGCACTATTACGACAGCTCAAATTTATCGCTGCCTACATAGCGGAAGACTAATTTCAGGAGAAACACCAAAGTCGTTAGAAATTATTAAGTACTAAAAGCACGCTTCAGGTCAAACTTTGCGTTAATCATTTCCGGTCAATCGGGTGTTTTGAAGGTTTTGTGATCGACTTGATATATGTCGCAACGGTGTGTCGACTACTATTTCAGCATCGCACTGGGCAAAATTTTTGATACGGATTTTCCACTGCGCTCTTCCAAACATCGACACAATACGTAGATACTGTTATAAATAAGTGAAATATTTAAGCTACTTTCAATATTAGAACGGGAAATATCAAGTAATTATCCTTGAAAGCAGTACTTTAGTGCCGGTTTGCGTATTGGGCTCATGATCATTCATCTTCTTCCTAGTCCTGAATGCACTGAACAAACTATTCAGTTACATTGAATGAGCGGACTATAGCGGCTGGTTTGAACCATCCCCTTCAGTGTTGACCAATATGTATGTTCGATACATGGCACTGTCGAAATAAAGTGAATTAGTTGAACGTCTGCGAATGGAAGTTAAAAATTTTGAATGCTTTCCGCCTCTCACAAAAGCGGATCAGCGTTGATATCTCTTTTAAAAAAGGCTAATGTCGAGGCTGTGCTGTGGGGCCGACATTTGCAACACGCCGGTGACATCACTGTGGGTGATTAGAAAAAAAAATTGTGAGACACGATAGGAGAAGGTAATGTAAAATTTATTATCAAAATTATCGGACTTAGTTCGCATAATCTGAAGAGTCCCTTCCAGGAGTGCAACGGTACTGGGTGCCATATAACGATGCAGAACAGAGCGTTCAAAGCGTCCGATTCAACGATCTCAGCATTGATAAAATATTTAACTAAAAACGCCCGCACTTAGCTCTTGCCACATTGGCGATGATTGAGTTGAACCTTGCCGAGAGGAGTTACGAGGAATGCGTTAAGATGCGCTGTGCAACAGTAAAAATGTATATATATATATATATATATATATATATATATATATATAGTGTGTGTGTGTGTATGTGTGCGGGTGTGTGTGTGTGACGCTAGATGCGGGAGACGTGGCCTGGCTCATACACCATATTTATTCCATTGCGCACTCCCTCTTCCTCGGCTTCTCCTGCCAGCCATCATACGTCACATGATTCCTCCTCCCCCGAGAGATGGCACTGAATACAAACTAGAACAAATTAAAGAAAAGAATAAACAAAATAATGCCCATATTCACAGTTTTACGCCCCAACGGAGTTCCACAATTTCACTAAATCTTCAAGGCCCAGAAAGCAGTCTGGTAAATTTTATAACAACTCTGGTGGGCGAGGTTGACGGTAGCGTTCTGGCTAACAGAAGCATGGCTTGAAAGTAGAAATTACTGATGACACAGCAATTCTTGCGAGGCATGAAAAAGGGCGAAAGTCCTTGTAGCATTTGAGGGTCGGATGTCGTGAGCACCGAGTACTCCGTCGTAGACGCTGCTTTCTGGGTTTTGGCTGAGACAGAACGAGTAAATGCAGCCTGCATGTACGAGAACCGAAGCAGATGGCACCACGTCTGTGTTCCTTCATTGTACACGTGATAGTTGCATGTCTATTTCGCAGCTTTCTATGGCCTTTTTTCAGTTTGTTGAATCATAGACATGGCCTTGAGAACTGGCGCAGAGAACTTTGTCGACGTTGCTTTCTCTTAAGGTGGTTGAGGCATTTACTTAGTCTTTTTCTTTTTTATTATTGTTATCTCCGATTAAACCACAAGTGTACACGTGATGAGGTTTTGTTATCATACCATAGATTCACTCACAGAACGCTTGTGCCCGTGTCTCAGTATTTTCAATTTGCTTTCCTACAAATCCTGGGAGCGGCCGCTCCCTCCATTGAGGTGATGCTTCAGGACACACTTGAGAATATTCCTGGCGTGCAACCGTCACGCCGGGCTTCGTCGTCCAGGAAGCGTGGCAACGCGTCAAGCGACACTGACAGCGAGGCAACCGATTTGTACTCGGATGGCTTTGAGTCATCGGATGATGACTTCACGGTCGTCATGAATCGAACTACAAAACAAAGAGTGCTGCGGACGGCATCATCGGCAAGTCTTTCCACTGTTGAGACTGCACCACAGCGCTGGCCGCACACCATGCAGTTCATGCTCGAAGACCCTTCGTTCAACTTGCGACTCCTCAACAGACAAGTTCTTTCTGTGCTCGAGAAAACCGCGCCGAATGAGATCAAAGACGTGAGGGTAAATGCACGGAAGAATGTCCTTGTCGTAAATGTTATGCACCGTAGCACGCTGCAAAAATTGGCAGAAATATCAAAAATTGCAACGTTAAAGTTAGTCCAATGGCCACTACAGGTTGTATTGACACTGTAGGCGTCATTTATGATGTGGATGTTTCCATCCCAGCTAATGACTTGCCAATGTTAAGGCAGCTACAGAAGGCACTCGCATCACGCACTTCACAAGACTTGGCAACTCACGCTGCATGAGGCTTGTGTTCGAGGGAGACAACCTTCCCTCGTATGTCAAAGTTGGCCATTTTCGCCACTCAGTGCGTCCATACGTACCAAAGCCACTGCAATGCCACAACTGTTTCAAGGTGGGACACGTAAAAGGTGACTGTGAGAACAAAGCTGTGTGTCCGCGGTGCGCTGAATCTCACTCAAAAGACGCCTGCGGTGCCACCGTGTTACGATGTCCAAACTGCCACGGCACTCGTGAAGCCTCATCCTAAGAGTTTCCGCGGGTGCGAAACGAGCATGTGGTACTAAAGCGTATGGAGCGAGACAATTCAACGCACAGGGAAGCTGCCGTTACACATCGCCGACGACGGCGTCGTGTGCGATGACCATCACGAAAAGACTGATCTACCGATAAAGAGATGCCATCCTCTATCACAGTGACTGACCCACAAACACCAAACTCACTGAAGACGGATACTGCCAAACATAAGAAAGGAACAGCCGTCGCACCTTCCGAACAGTGTCCCTCAGTTGCAAGAAGTCAACCTACTTCGGAGTCGCATCAAATCCCGCCGCCCTCGACGACCCCTCGAACTAGTGGTGCGACGAATGAAGATCATGTGATAAGCTTGCTGCAACCACTGATGAGTGCCATGCGTGTCATACTGAGCAATATGAAGACTTCGTCTGCGCAGACCACACTGCAAGTGCTGGACACCTGAATCCGGTGCGTGCAGCTCTAGGGGAACACCACGGCCAGCGAGGCACCGTCCTTTCGAGTGGAAGTCAAGAATGCATCTGTCTTTCAGAGGAACGCCAGAGTACTTAGGTCGCGCATGTCTGGCTTAAGACAGTTGGTATTTGTGAACCGTTTCGCCATTATTGTGATTTGCAAATCCAACCTGTCTGCTTCAATCAAACTGTCAGGATATGAGTGCTTTTTGTCCTCCACTCACAAAGACTGCAGCAAGGTTATTATATTCATGTGCCTTGACCTCATTTACGTTGACCACACAGTCTCGCCCGATGAAGAGAATCAATACGTGTGCCTTACCGTGAAAAAGGATAAGGTTACTTTCACGATTATCGGAGCTTACTTATCTCCATTAAGCCACCTTGGCTACGAGCGTTTAGGCGACATTCTGACATCGACTCCAACCAAGCCCATGGGTCATCACTGGCGACTTTGAGGCCCACAATTTTTCTATGGGAAGCTCCAGGGTCCACTCTAGAGGAAGAAAATTGGTGTCCTTAGCTTCAGAGTACGAACTCTGCGTACATATTTACGCGGATAAGCCTATAGCAGCTGCCTGCACCGTACATTGGTTTCTAACTCACTTACCAGGAAAGTGCACTTTTTTTCGGATATAGAAACGCGGGGCAGCGACCATATTCTAACTTACCTGCGGATAGAAGGTTTCACCAGCTCCAAGTCCTTAAGAGACCTCAATACACCGTTCGGCCGAAATTCAAAGTGTTAATGGAAGACAGTTGTACCGACGGCTCATCATATAACCTAGATGACTCGATAAAGCATGTCCTGCAGAATACCACGCATTCACTTTTGACTAGTCACAAGCGCACCAATTTCTACATCAAGCTTGAGAAACTTCGCGCAATACGTTGTCGTGTAGAACGTAGGTACCGAAGGACAAAATGCATGGATGACAAAATGCATGGATGAAATGAGTGGTGTACAAAGTGTGACAAGAAATATTGAAAAACAAGACGGGAAGGTAATGCCTATAAGCAAGCCAAGCCAGTGCACCGAGGACATCTCATCTTCGTCGATGCACGTCCTCCTGGATTTTTGTGGATTCTGCTAAGGGTATTCGGGAGTCGACGGAAAGCCATGCCTCTTATACAACTACAGAAAGCTGTGCCGGAGTCTTCTTCAACATCTTCAAACATTTCATATTTGTTTACTGATCCGGTGAGAAAACTTGTCGCGGAACCGCAACTATTGAACCTCGAAGAAGATAAGAAGAGTAAGACGAATTCTAGGGACACCAAAGACGTGTGCTCTAGTAATAAGAAAACAACAAAAAGATTCTTGCTTTCAATCGCAGTGAACGCGGTCATTCTTGTCTCGCTTCTGCGACATGAACTAAGACTGTTTGAACGTTCTACGCCTAACTGACTCCCGCAGTTCATCACGATGGCCTCTCATAATTGTCCAAACCATTCCCCGCTTTCGAAGGTTGTAATTTCTCCCTCCTCTTTTAGTTAGAAGGAGAGCATACGAAGCGTATTGACACAAGCGCTAAGTAACCCAGTTGCTGCATTGAAACGATAAGTCCGCTCATCAATACTTCAGCTCCATCACAGGTCCTTCTGTTACAGATTCCCCATCGCAAACTTCATTTTTCCTTATCTTTTTTTATTCGGTAACTTATTGAGACAACCGCCTGCATATCCGGCAGCTTTTTCAAGCCCCTCTATTCGCAAGCACTCCCTGCCGATCAACTGATATCACTGTTTCTTCCATCCTAAGTAAATATTGAATGCATAGAACTTTCCGAGAGAAAACATCATAAAGAAGTAAAGTTATACGCGAAGGCAGCGATAGACACAACAGGAATAGTTGATAGAACCACACTTATGTTTTAGGGTACGTTACGAACGTCACGCCATAAACACCATCGCACATATTTCAAGGATGGAACGGCACTTTCCACAGAAAAGGATGGAGTAGCGTTCTCTCTATAGTTGTGCATGGTGCAAGCTGATATTGATGCCTCCGTAGAGGTTTGCCCGGATGCATTGCGTTACTGGCCAAACGACGCTGTGTGCCCCCACGAAAACGCTCTTCATCTTTCAAGCACTTCGGCAGTAAAATTTTGAGCCAGCACGTCCTGGCATTTACATCCTAGAACCACGATTGTCGGCCTAGTTTCTATGGCTACTTTGTACAATATCTCCCGTCAATCGGGTGTTTTGAAGGTTTTGTGATCGACTTGATAATGTCGCAACGGTGTGTCGACTACTATTTCAGCATCGCACTGGGCAAATTTTTGATACGGATTTTCCACTGCGCTCTTCCAACATCGACACAATACGTAGATACTGTTATAAATAAGTGAAATATTTAAGCTACTTTCAATATTAGAACGGGAAATATCAAGTAATTATCCTTGAAAGCAGTACTTTAGTGCGGTTTGCGTATTGGGCTCATGATCATTCCTCTTCTTCCTAGTCCTGAATGCACTGAACAAACTATTCAGTTACATTGAATGAGCGGACTATAGCGGCTGGTTTGAACCATCCCCTTCAGTGTTGACCAATATGTATGTTCGATACATGGCACTGTCGAAATAAAGTGAATTAGTTGAACGTCTGCGAATGGAAGTTAAAAATTTGAATGCTTTCCGCCTCTCACAAAGCGGATCAGCGTTGATATCTCTTTTAAAAAAGGCTAATGTCGAGGCTGTGCTGTGGGCCGACATTTGCAACCAGCCGGTGACATCACTGTGGGTGATTAGAAAAAAAAATTGTGAGACACGATAGGAGAAGGTAATGTAAAATTTATTATCAAAATTATCGGACTTAGTTCGCATAATCTGAAGAGTCCCTTCCAGGAGTGCAACGGTACTGGGTGCCATATAACGATGCAGAACAGAGCGTTCAAAGCGTCCGATTCAACGATCTCAGCATTGATAAAATATTTAACTAAAAACGCCCGCACTTAGCTCTTGCCACATTGGCGATGATTGAGTTGAACCTTGCCGAGAGGAGTTACGAGGAATGCGTTAAGATGCGCTGTGCAACAGTAAAAATGTATATATATATATATATATATATATATATATATATATATATATAGTGTGTGTGTGTGTATGTGTGCGGGTGTGTGTGTGTGACGCTAGATGCGGGAGACGTGGCCTGGCTCATACACCATATTTATTCCATTGCGCACTCCCTCTTCCTCGGCTTCTCCTGCCAGCCATCATACGTCACATGATTCCTCCTCCCCCGAGAGATGGCACTGAATACAAACTAGAACAAATTAAAGAAAAGAATAAACAAAATAATGCCCATATTCACAGTTTTACGCCCCAACGGAGTTCCACAATTCACTAAATCTTCAAGGCCCAGAAAGCAGTCTGGTAAATTTTATAACAACTCTGGTGGGCGAGGTTGACGGTAGCGTTCTGGCTAACAGAAGCATGGCTTGAAAGTAGAAATTACTGATGACACAGCAATTCTTGCGAGGCATGAAAAAGGGCGAAAGTCCTTGTAGCATTTGAGGGTCGGATGTCGTGAGCACCGAGTACTCCGTCGTAGACGCTGCTTTCTGGGTTTTGGCTGAGACAGAACGAGTAAATGCAGCCTGCATGTACGAGAACCGAAGCAGATGGCACCACGTCTGTGTTCCTTCATTGTACACGTGATAGTTGCATGTCTATTTCGCAGCTTTCTATGGCCTTTTTTCAGTTTGTTGAATCATAGACATGGCCTTGAGAACTGGCGCAGAGAACTTTGTCGACGTTGCTTTCTCTTAAGGTGGTTGAGGCATTTACTTAGTCTTTTTCTTTTTTATTATTGTTATCTCCGATTAAACCACAAGTGTACACGTGATGAGGTTTTGTTATCATACCATAGATTCACTCACAGAACGCTTGTGCCCGTGTCTCAGTATTTTCAATTTGCTTTCCTACAAATCCTGGGAGCGGCCGCTCCCTCCATTGAGGTGATGCTTCAGGACACACTTGAGAATATTCCTGGCGTGCAACCGTCACGCCGGGCTTCGTCGTCCAGGAAGCGTGGCAACGCGTCAAGCGACACTGACAGCGAGGCAACCGATTTGTACTCGGATGGCTTTGAGTCATCGGATGATGACTTCACGGTCGTCATGAATCGAACTACAAAACAAAGAGTGCTGCGGACGGCATCATCGGCAAGTCTTTCCACTGTTGAGACTGCACCACAGCGCTGGCCGCACACCATGCAGTTCATGCTCGAAGACCCTTCGTTCAACTTGCGACTCCTCAACAGACAAGTTCTTTCTGTGCTCGAGAAAACCGCGCCGAATGAGATCAAAGACGTGAGGGTAAATGCACGGAAGAATGTCCTTGTCGTAAATGTTATGCACCGTAGCACGCTGCAAAAATTGGCAGAAATATCAAAAATTGGCAACGTTAAAGTTAGTCCAATGGCCACTACAGGTTGTATTGACACTGTAGGCGTCATTTATGATGTGGATGTTTCCATCCCAGCTAATGACTTGCCAATGTTAAGGCAGCTACAGAAGGCACTCGCATCACGCACTTCACAAGACTTGGCAACTCACGCTGCATGAGGCTTGTGTTCGAGGGAGACAACCTTCCCTCGTATGTCAAAGTTGGCCATTTTCGCCACTCAGTGCGTCCATACGTACCAAAGCCACTGCAATGCCACAACTGTTTCAAGGTGGGACACGTAAAAGGTGACTGTGAGAACAAAGCTGTGTGTCCGCGGTGCGCTGAATCTCACTCAAAAGACGCCTGCGGTGCCACCGTGTTACGATGTCCAAACTGCCACGGCACTCGTGAAGCCTCATCCTAAGAGTTTCCGCGGGTGCGAAACGAGCATGTGGTACTAAAGCGTATGGAGCGAGACAATTCAACGCACAGGGAAGCTGCCGTTACACATCGCCGACGACGGCGTCGTGTGCGATGACCATCACGAAAAGACTGATCTACCGATAAAGAGATGCCATCCTCTATCACAGTGACTGACCCACAAACACCAAACTCACTGAAGACGGATACTGCCAAACATAAGAAAGGAACAGCCGTCGCACCTTCCGAACAGTGTCCCTCAGTTGCAAGAAGTCAACCTACTTCGGAGTCGCATCAAATCCCGCCGCCCTCGACGACCCCTCGAACTAGTGGTGCGACGAATGAAGATCATGTGATAAGCTTGCTGCAACCACTGATGAGTGCCATGCGTGTCATACTGAGCAATATGAAGACTTCGTCTGCGCAGACCACACTGCAAGTGCTGGACAACCTGAATCCGGTGCGTGCAGCTCTAGGGGAACACCACGGCCAGCGAGGCACCGTCCTTTCGAGTGGAAGTCAAGAATGCATCTGTCTTTCAGAGGAACGCCAGAGTACTTAGGTCGCGCATGTCTGGCTTAAGACAGTTGGTATTTGTGAACCGTTTCGCCATTATTGTGATTTGCAAATCCAACCTGTCTGCTTCAATCAAACTGTCAGGATATGAGTGCTTTTTGTCCTCCACTCACAAAGACTGCAGCAAGGTTATTATATTCATGTGCCTTGACCTCATTTACGTTGACCACACAGTCTCGCCCGATGAAGAGAATCAATACGTGTGCCTTACCGTGAAAAAGGATAAGGTTACTTTCACGATTATCGGAGCTTACTTATCTCCATTAAGCCACCTTGGCTACGAGCGTTTAGGCGACATTCTGACATCGACTCCAACCAAGCCCATGGGTCATCACTGGCGACTTTGAGGCCCACAATTTTTCTATGGGAAGCTCCAGGGTCCACTCTAGAGGAAGAAAATTGGTGTCCTTAGCTTCAGAGTACGAACTCTGCGTACATATTTACGCGGATAAGCCTATAGCAGCTGCCTGCACCTTACATTGGTTTCTAACTCACTTACCAGGAAAGTGCACTTTTTTTCGGATATAGAAACGCGGGGCAGCGACCATATTCTAACTTACCTGCGGATAGAAGGTTTCACCAGCTCCAAGTCCTTAAGAGACCTCAAATACACCGTTCGGCCGAAATTCAAAGTGTTAATGGAAGACAGTTGTACCGACGGCTCATCATATAACCTAGATGACTCGATAAAGCATGTCCTGCAGAATACCACGCATTCACTTTTGACTAGTCACAAGCGCACCAATTTCTACATCAAGCTTGAGAAACTTCGCGCAATACGTTGTCGTGTAGAACGTAGGTACCGAAGGACAAAATGCATGGATGACAAAATGCATGGATGAAAATGAGTGGTGTACAAAGTGTGACAAGAAATATTGAAAAACAAGACGGGAAGGTAATGCCTATAAGCAAGCCAAGCCAGTGCACCGAGGACATCTCATCTTCGTCGATGCACGTCCTCCTGGATTTTTGTGGATTCTGCTAAGGGTATTCGGGAGTCGACGGAAAGCCATGCCTCTTATACAACTACAGAAAGCTGTGCCGGAGTCTTCTTCAACATCTTCAAACATTTCATATTTGTTTACTGATCCGGTGAGAAAACTTGTCGCGGACCGCAACTATTGAACCTCGAAGAAGATAAGAAGAGTAAGACGAATTCTAGGGACACCAAAGACGTGTGCTCTAGTAATAAGAAAACAACAAAAAAGATTCTTGCTTTCAATCGCAGTGAACGCGGTCATTCTTGTCTCGCTTCTGCGACATGAACTAAGACTGTTTGAACGTTCTACGCCTAACTGACTCCCGCAGTTCATCACGATGGCCTCTCATAATTGTCCAAACCATTCCCCGCTTTCGAAGTTGTAATTTCTCCCTCCTCTTTTAGTTAGAAGGAGAGCATACGAAGCGTATTGACACAAGCGCTAAGTAACCCAGTTGCTGCATTGAAAACGATAAGTCCGCTCATCAATACTTCAGCTCCATCACAGGTCTTCTGTTTACAGATTCCCCATCGCAAACTTCATTTTTCCTTATCTTTTTTTTATCGGTAACTTATTGAGACAACCGCCTGCATATCCGGCAGCTTTTTCAAGCCCCTCTATTCGCAAGCACTCCCTGCCGATCAACTGATATCACTGTTTCTTCCATCCTAAGTAAATATTGAATGGCATAGAACTTTCCGAGAGAAAACATCATAAAGAAGTAAAGTTATACGCGAAGGCAGCGATAGACACAACAGGAATAGTTGATAGAAACCACACTTATGTTTTAGGGTACGTTACGAACGTCACGCCATAAACACCATCGCACATATTTCAAGGATGGAACGGCACTTTCCACAGAAAAGGATGGAGTAGCGTTCTCTCTATAGTTGTGCATGGTGCAAGCTGATATTGATGCCTCCGTAGAGGTTTGCCCGGATGCATTGCGTTACTGGCCAAAACGACGCTGTGTGCCCCCACGAAAACGCTCTTCATCTTTCAAGCACTTCGGCAGTAAAATTTTGAGCCAGCACGTCCTGGCATTTACATCCTAGAACCACGATTGTCTGCCTAGTTTCTATGGCTACTTTGTACAATATCTCCCGTTTTTCTTTTAGAGAGTTGCTGAGAAGCTCACAAGCATATAAGCTGCACACAAACATTTAACAGAGCATACGCACGTACTTCGATTTGATAGACGTTGAGATTTAAGAGCAATCACTCTGAATTCCCACACACACAGAGCTCCTAGAGCTTGGCCAACTACTTGTAATGCCTGTCACGAAAGGGTAACGTCCCCTAAGGAGTATAGTAATAGAAAGCACAGTAAACCGAGGCGAGAGAGAAGAAATATTTCTTGATATTAAGGTTGTCTGTCATTATAAAGGGCATCATCTCTCTTCCATTGTCCCATTGGTGGTAGCGGCTCGCCGGTTCTAGGCTAGGGTCGCCAGTTTGGCTTTTCATTTCCAGTTCCGTGAGCCGCCCCTTTCATGACCAACTCAGCCGTGCGTTGTCCTGTAGGAGTGAGATGGCATCCACAGGACGTACTTTTCACTGATATGCAATGTGTTCTAATGTCGGTGTTGCTTTACATCACGAACACCTTATATATATATTAATAATAATGACATCTAAAAGACAATAATGCCAAGTAATGTATAGGGATGTTATTACAACCAATGTATTGTACAAAAGTAGAAAAAAAAGTAGGTGAAAAAAACCTGCCGTGTGCAGGAATCAAACCTACGACCTTCGAATAACGCGTTCGATGCTCTAACCACTGAGCCATGAAGGAGGTCATCCCCCCATACACTTTTTTCTGGGTTTCATTGGACCTCCCTGCCTTCTCGTTGTTCATCCCCCAGAAGGAATGACAGGCGGGCTAGTTGGTACAAATTCATAATGAAATAATTGGAAGCGCAAACCAACGGGACACAAGAGAGGGGACAAACAAGCGTAGACTGAAACTCAGTTTATTCAGAGAAGAAAATATATACCAGAAAGATGAGAAAGGGAAAAACAGGGGAGAAGGTTCCACCATGATCAGGTGTCGTCCAGAAACGAGATTTCACAATCTAACATTGATATAGACGGTGAACTAACACAACTATCGATATTCTTTTTAATAAAAAAGGCTTCCGCAATCTCTCTAGTTTTCGTGTCAAGATGGCTATATAAGACAAATGTGCGCAAAAATTCCGGTACGCAGACACACTTTCTGCAATGGGCAGACAAATGTAAACCCGGGGCTGATTTCAGTGCATTGTAGTGTTCTCGCAGGCGAACATTCAAGCAGCACCCGGTCTGCCCAATGTATAACCTGCCGCAAGACAGTGGAATACAATAAACGACATTAGATAGACAATTGGTGAAAGAATTGATATGCTTGACACCACAACCTTTCTTTACAAGACCTGCTTTCATTCTGCTTTGTAAGTCAATTCTAGAACACATTTTCTGCAGTTTTCCACTTGCGGAAAACACAAAGTTTTGGGTTTATATGTGAATTTAAACGTGGGAGTGTCAGTCAGTGCCATCTGTAGTGAAGCGGCGCCAGCTGTAACCAAGCGGCGACACACTTTTATGAGCCCGGCGTCACGTAGCACGTGAACTTATTCCGAACGGGCAGCTGAACAATAGTCTCTCGTACCGACTTGGCCTGTTTGCACCATGGCCATGCTAAGATGCTGTTTTGGGGCTTCCGTGCGTAATTCTGCAGAAAACTTAGGAAATAAACAACTTGCATCTATAGAAGTAAAGTGAGTGGTCATACAGATAAGAGTTTGTTTTGTGGGCGCTGTGCTGCCTTTTGCGCAATCCACAGGAAAGGATATCAGTACCTAAGAGCATGCCCCACTTAGCAAAGTCTGACAGGGTTCGCAAGCAAAGCTTGTCTATAAAAGGACCACTTCAAAGCCACTTTTATTTGGTGACGCTGCGACATGCGCTCATTACGAGAATGAAACACTGTTTTAGTTTACAAACGTTGATTCCTTGAAGTTTACCAATGAAACTGTATCACCTAAAAATGAAATATTCTTGTGGCAGTACAATTTTTTACGCACAATTAAGGGATAGTGGCAAAAAGTAGAAAAAAAGCTTTCCTTCCCTACGCAGTCAGAAAAAAAAGATCAACTCAAATTAGACCACCTACCTCGATTTTCATATTGAAAAGCTCTAGATGTACACCCTCGAGCCATGAATGACAGATTGTTCGCAACGCGCATCTATATTATACCATGAGATCTTTTCGAAACTCCCAACGCGAAGCAAGTGATTGAGCTCGCACCTACCTGCGCTAGATGCCCTCGACATCGATTCACCGATGCAGGTCACTACTAAGCTGTCGCTACCACCGGTATGGCAGATGAAATTAGGTATTCGCCCTTTGCTACGTAACCTGTAACCCATCCGCCACTAAAACAGGTGAGCTGCCAGAGTCAAAGCATGTAAATATTAATCTGATTGTGAAGGCGCCTTTGTGCCGCTGGGCCCCTGCACAACCACGCCACGACGGCAGTGGTAAACAGGGGACAGACAGATCATGGACTGCATTTTGGCTACCACAATAAATATTACAACCGTGGAAGAGACCGGTATAGCCCCAGTCATGTGTGGAGGAGTAGAGAAAATGAAGGAAGAGAGGAAAGGCAGAAAAATCAACCAGACGCGCGTCCGGTTTGCTACACTGCGCTGGTAAAGGGATCAAATGGTTAAAAGAAAGAGAGAGAAGAAAGCAGCGCCAGTGAACATGGGCGCCATTACATTACACATCTACAAGTGGTCACTGAAGCCAGTGGATTTTCAAAACATTAATTTAAAATCCACCTTTGTCTTCATGTATTTGCAGGCGGTGGGGTATCGCAATTTTGCCCGGTCGAGTGAGCAGCTCAGTGCGTGCAATACTAGAAAAGGCTGTAGCCACCGGTCAAGAGGGTCCATGAACACTACTGCTATGGATACCAGGCCACGCAAGAGTTCGACAGAATGAGCTTGCTCACGCCTCCACCTGTGAAATTTTCCACCAGGCCTCCACTGTTTTACGGAGAGCGCAACTTGTCGCTGATGAGGACCACCTCTAGACTCTTTCTTTACCGCTATCGTGCAACTCATGAAGCTGAATACACGCAATCTACCACTCCCCCTCCAGGTCTGTAGTTAGACAAGGCAATATAGGCGGCGCGGCGAAGATTACGATATTTATCCTTTCAGAATCATTGCTTTGCCCAAGAGAGATTCCTCGGTTTTCCACCCGCAATGTGAAGTTCGTGCCCAGACAGCCAACGTATTTGATCTGCTCAGTAGGTGCGAAAACAATCCCAATATGCTGTCAAAAATTAATACTATGATAGTCGAGTGGGAGGTGACCCTGTGCATTAAAACCTTGGTCGTCTGAGCCCGGGCGGAGGTAATATTCAGTGGTCTTTCGGATTTCTAGGAAGTCCACCCGCTAAGGGCTGAACATTTTATAAATGTACCATTATATTTCATGTACTTTCGTTGCTTCTTCCTTTATTTCTTGTTTTTTTTAGTTCTTTCTTTCTCAAAGTCTTACGAATCTTGCTTGTGAAACTTTAAATGTAGGGGAGATGAAAGTAGCAAACAGCTAAAAGCCTTTGTTCAAAAAGAAGCTAACCATCCTCTACGCTAAACCTGGAAGAAAAAGGCGGCACATGAAAACAGCCAGAGGGTTATGGGAGCCTTATGCAAAGAAAAAAAAAGAAATCAAAAGGACAAGGCAGCGCTCAATAAAAACAGTAGTGTAGATTGCGCTGGACAAAAGCGGCGACAAAAAAGAAATGCTGCTGACAAGCGCATATATGAACTTAGAACGGCAGAAAGCTGATGACTTCTCCTATCAGAAGCATCCTCTAATTGCCTCCCAAGTCGTCGAAGCGGAGGAAAGTATACGTCGTGACTGCTCAGCGTCCCTCGTTTGTTTTGCGGACCCGCGCAACAGCCACTGTCTGGCTGCGTCTCCGACTTGCTGCGCAGTGAAGTCCAATTCAGGAACGAAAGCATAGCGAAGGGAGTTCACTACTCGAAGAGAAAACATTGGTGTGACGTATCACTCCCTTCCTATTTCTCCTTTCTCGCTTGTTCTGCTGTGATGGTTGTGTATATGCTGATACACGATAACATGCTATGACATCTCCGTTGAGAGTTTTTTTCTTAATTCTGAATGAAAAATACACTAACCCATGCTCCACAAGCCCACACAAGCCGTTCAAGAAAGCGTACCGAGCGGTTTAAAAAAAACTCCAACGTGTCATTCCTGCTTTTAAGAAAGGCAACGAATCGGAAATTTTCTGGAAAGATTTATCAAACTGCTGCGACTCTACGAGCTGTCGCACTTGCGTTCACAAAGAGTCCTGTGACTTGTTTACAATAGTTAATTTACAATAATAAATAATATTTCAAAAAAGGCAACCTAATGTTGCGACATGGCCACTTTTGCTTCTTTAAATGGTCGTTAGCTCTAAACGAACGCAAATTGGTAATTTTACCATGATAATGTGGACAGCCATTGACGAGCCCATATACCCTTAAAGGAGACGCTAAATCTGCAATTGTGCATGACTGTGGTAAAATGACAGGCTTACGTGATCCAAGCCTACCAAGGTAGCTGGCAAAAAATGCGCAAAAAGGACGAGGACGCATAAACACAGTACACATACGAGCGTTTAGTTTCTGCGTTCATGTTTCGTCCTCTTTTTTGCGCTGCTTTTGAAATCTAAATTTGTACCAACTCGCCCAAATCAAAGTGCCACTAAGGCATTCACACACATATTCAGGCTTCAAATGTTAAGATGATTACACGTAGTAAAATAGTCTCCTTCGTCTTTGTCCACATTAGCGCCAAGGAGAAATTAATTACATCGGTCCAAGTTGTGAAAGTCGTTCTAAAGCCACGCATATTCTTCAGTTCGCTTGCTCGTCTGTGCTTTACCTCTTCAACGGCTCCTGTTGCTTTACGTGGATACGCAGGTCTCTCGCGTCAAGGTTCCCGCACACCTTTCGCGCATCACACGCCAAAGCACACTAATTAGACGGAGAAGAAATTCTCTGATAACATCTGTTGCCCAGAGGAGGTCAATGATGAGCAGAGGTATAGGTCTTACAAGGCCGGAGGTAAGTTAACAACAACTGCGAATGAGGCTATGTGGTTTATTGATTAGCTGGAGACAGTGACAACATAGAGGGGTTTAGCTTTTCCGCAAAGCAAGTTCTCTGTCTTGCTTAGTGTTCTTACCAGCCATGGTGGTGTGGTGGTTATAGTCCTAAGCTGCTCAACCCAGAGGTCACGGTGGTCGCATTTAGGATCACGCGAAACGCAAGAGACCTGTGTTGTGTGGTGTGAATGCACGTTAGCGAACCCCAGGTGGCCCCAATTTCAGGATTACTACACCACTGCGGCCTCATAATCACGCAGTCGTTCTGGAATGTAGAGCCTCATTTGTTATTATCGTACATCGATAAAATGTTATTATGAAGTAGCGAAGCGATAACTGTTTTCCGATAAGGTGAGTTGAAAAAAAGCGTGTATTTCGGTTGCTTCGTAGCTATACGGAAGTGCCCAAACGGTGGTGGGGCTGAAAAGGTTTATTACAAACGTGAAAGTCGTGAGGCTCTCAGTGGGGCTCTACGTGCAGGGTGATGACCCTATTCGGGGACCCCATTGAAGCTATGTTTGCAGTAAGCTGAGACAATTTAAAATATGAATGTGGTCACATTCTACTTGTTGATGTAACATTAATTATGCCAACGCAAGCCGAGACATTGCAGTACCCAGACTCAGGCCTAAGGATCTATAGAATGCTGTGACCTCTCTTTACTCCAACCACTCTAGAATACGCGAGTACTGGGGTCTCTTGTAGGACGGAAAATCCCTTTAACGTTGGCAATTCCCTACTAATTAGCACACGTGCATTGAGCAAACGCGAGTCTAAACTCGCTAACGGGCATCTAAGCGTACTAATTTGACAATCACCCTGACTTTATACTTACGAAGCACGTGGCTTCTGGACTAAATGGGGCGTCTCAAATTTACGCCACCCAAATTGAAGGTTCAATGAGAAACGCACAAGCGGCACAACACACAAGCCCTCGCGCTCGTTCTACGTCTGCGTGCTGCTTGGCAACCACTTCCTCAAAGTCGTCGAACCCGGCAACCTTGAGCAACACTGAAAATGAAAAGGGGCGTCCGAAAGGAAGCACGGGTTGTTGCCCGCCACCGGGTTGGTTCGCTGACGTTACTCGTATGTCTAGAGTGGACAAAGCTGCAGCGTTAGACTGGTCGATCGTCACAACAGAAGTTTGTAAGGCCGTTACTTCATTTATATATTCCAGCAATATCCGGGAAGACTTTCCTACTCGTTAGCATGCATGATGTATAGTTAAATGCATTTTGTGTACTAGTGTTTTTTTCTTCTTTTCTTGCGAAAGTTTCCGTCTTTTATTGCGATAGCAATTATATGGACATTCTCGGCTGAATTTCGTCACCGACGTCGATGTCATGCACCGTATATGTATACATATCTATATATAAGAAAACGCAAGAAAGAAATACAGCAAAAGATTCAGGTGTGCGGAATCGAACGCGGGACCTCCACGTCGTGAATGCGAGGCGTTAACCACCGAGCCGCCAAGGTGTAGCTCCTTGAACGTTGAAACGGCAACCTATTTATACCTACCACTTACCGCTCTTGGCGGGAATCTTGGGGAGGGGGGCTATTCTGTTTTCAGCAGTATCAGCAAGATGGCGCTTTGAGCGCGTGGCAGCTCTCATCTCTTACGCGTACTTTAGCCCGCAGAGCGGACATGAGTGAACAATCTCTCAGGCGCCCTTATCTCACAGTGGGGAGTTTACACGTCTTGGCTGGAGTTAGGCTTGGAACAATTCTGTTGTAGTTATGGGGCGGTGAAATCAAAAAAGGTCAATGCAATCGTTGCACAGCCTTCGTTTGCGAAAATAGAGCGCTTTTCAGACACAGCGGAGTAACAACTGAGACGCTTATTCACGTTCATCTGTACCCGTGAGTACGTTTCGTGCGTCATTTGGGCATGAAAAACGCGAAGCACTTTTCTATCTGCTTGCTATTCTGCGCGTGACCTTCTAATTTGCTGGTATTGCGTTCATTGCTTGACCTATGCGGCAAAGCTGTCTTTTTCCCCCCTTATCTCTCTCCCAAGCTAAGGGAGCGAATGTGAAAGCGTCATTGATACCCACGTCTGGTAATATAAGCACCACGCAGTACCGCTGGCACCAATATCGCTGGTGCTACCACAGAGCAGTAAACACACGCACATTATGTTATCGTTGATAATAACACCGGTAGCACCAGCACCAACGAACGCACAACAAATATGAAAGGTTACCTGAGGTAGGCTTCCTCTTACTCGGACGTGTAATGCAGACAAAGCACGCTTACAGTAGAGAAAGGTACCCTGTGCAAATGTGGAATAGTCAGGCAGCAACATAGTTGTAAAGAAGAAAATCATTGCACCGCAGTTTTAAAAGTGTCGGATTCTGCATAGTATATACTTGCGCCCCGCTACTCACATAAAATGGCGTAATTGTGATAGCTGGTACGTCGCGCTTCAACTGTGTATATTGCCGCCAGCACGTAGTGGGTTGACAGCAAGAGCGGCTCTAAATCTGGAGGAAAAAAGAAGATCGCGTTCTTCTTTGCGTTCTTTGCATGCGTTCGGAGGTCGGAACGCTCGAACACGCAAGTAGCTGGTCGTGCTTGCTCTTGGGTTTTGGCCTAAGTTTGTGTAGTGGCTGTGGTTTCTTTGTCTTTATTAGGTGTTCCTATAGTGCTTTTACAGCTACGTAAGCGCTTTTAGCGCCAAAAAGTTCACTTAGATGCAGTTTTCTTCACCTGGACCAGGGGCTTGCCTCTGGTCTGCTTCACTTCCGCCACAGGAAATACCAGTGGATCAGTTTCTACGCAACGGCATTCCCGCAGTTCCTGTGGCCCTCGTCCCTAGCAATGACGGCTTCATTAGGATGAAGAATCTGAAAGTGGTTCAGGCGGAGCTTAGAGCTGCGACGTCTCACTTCCACAGCATCACAGAGGTCCGCCAGTTCGGCAGAGGTGGTATTCTATGCTTTTCATCTGATCAGCTCTGTGTCCAAGACCTATTGAAGTGCTCGAGTTTCGCGACCAATCCGGTAAGCGCCTTTATTCCCCGCATCTGGCATGTGTGAAAGGTATTGTTCGCGGTGTCGATGTTAACTTGACTCCGTCTGAGGTATTAGAGATGTTTGCCGTGACTGGTGCTATTTCCGTTTATAGGTGTGCACGACTAGTAGAGAAGCAGAAGACGCCGACTGAGTCGGTGATTGTAACCTTTGCTGGAGCGAATCTCCCAAGCGAAATCAAGGCATGGCCACTAATATACAGAGTGGAACCGCTATCACCGCGACCACTCCAGTGTACGAAGTGCTGGCGATACGGTCACACTATTAAAGGATGCAGGTCAGAACTCAGATGCCGAGTGTGTGGTGACAACCACGAAACAAATTACTGCAAAGCTAAAGAAGAGAAATGTTGTCTCTGCAACGAACAACACTGTGCAGATAATCCTGATTGTTCAGCAAAGGCTCGAGAAATGCAAATTCTTGAAATTATAGGGCGTAGGCGCTGTTCTCGACGAGAAGCCTTAGCGGAAATAAAGACTAGAACTCAGGGCTATGCCAGTGTTGCAGCACGACATCTCTCGGAAATAAATGGGTCGATTTCCCTGAATATGGCGGAGGCCATAGAAAAGGCTCTAGAAAAAGCCATGGAACGACTGACTTCTAACCTTTGCGATTCTCTATCTCAAATTTTGGCTAACCAGATGACTCGCATATTTGGTACAACGGGAGAGCCAGGCCTAGTATCCCAACATCTTGAGAGTTCACGACCAATAGCTGACGGTGAATCTGAAACTGCGCCATCGTATTATCCGCCAGCAGGAGCCTCTGCAATAGGCGTCCACAGCCAAAATGAGGAATCTGAAACCGCACCCTCGTATTTTCCGTCTACAGCACCCTCTGCAGTAGATATACAGAGTGTAAGTGAGGACAAAGCTACATATACATTAGATTCCGATGACATGGATTTGGACCCTAGGTCCCTGAAGAGATCTAGATCCCCTGTGTCAAAGAAAACTAACTCACCGAAACAAACTAAGAACAAAAAGTATCTGAAAGAAAAGGAGAGCCTTTCGAAGAGGGATTTCTTGAAGGAAGGCATTCTAGAGAAAGCTATAGCGGAAGCAGCTCTTTCGAAACCATAGGGTCGCTTAAGATTCTCCATTGGAATTGCCGATCAATCCATTCTGCATCTACGGATTTGGTATACTTGACTTCTAAATTCGCTCCTGATATTATAGAATTACAAGAGACATGGCTATCTGTACATAATTTGTTTCATTTAAATAACTTCCAATCCTTTCGATTAGACCGTCCATCGAGAGGTGGGGGTCTAGCTTTCTTTATTAACAATAGAATTAGTATGAAAGTCAAATGCTCATACAAACATATTTCGCCAGAATGCGAAATTTTGGCAGTAGACATTACACTGCCCAACTGCACTCCTTTCACTTTAGTTAATATGTATTTTCCGGATGGAGTTCAAGACACACGAAGTTTGGATCTAGCTACAAAATCATGGTGCAAAGACAAAGTTTTAGTTGGAGACTTTAATTCTCACCACACGATTTGGGGTTTTAGAACTGATCTTAGTGGGAAACGCTTGTGGGAGTGGACAATGGCTAATGACCTGACGTGCCTCAACGTGAGAACCCCCACATTTATTCGTACTCACTACAGGTCGGCCTTAGATTTAAGTTTTGTCAGTTCAGCCATTACTACTTCTTCTTGGAAAGCGCTGGACTGTGGCACCAACAGTGACCACTTACCGATAAGTTTTGAAATTTCTTGTCCGATAATTCCATCTTGTTCAAATGTGAGAGTATTTGTAAATTACACTAAATTTAGGAATGACCTGAAGTCAGCACTGGCTACTCACTCGGAAGAGAGCGATGATAAAAAAGCACAGAAAATAAACGCAGTCATGAAAAGATCCTACAAAAGAGCCGAATTTACTGTTGAATCCACAAAAAGAGTATATAGCCGTTGGTGGAATGATGAATGTACAAGAGAGCACCGACGACGTAAGGCAGCTTGGAAGCAGCTCTTACATAATCAATCCCCACAAAACTGGGCCGATTATAAATTCATTGCTGCGGGCTTTAAAAGAACGGTAGCTCAAGCTAAACAAGGTTATGACAAAAGACATTATGAATACCTGTCGAAGCCTAAACATATGAAAGCACTGTTCCGATATATGAGAGCTCGGAAAATCTTGCCATCACCAGTTAATGTAGCTTGTGATAATCTGTCGGCACAAGAAATGACCACTACCTTAGAGGCAATAGGTAAAGGTCTGGAAAGCAGATTCACTTCAGTAGTGCCAAACAACTGGCACAAGTCTACGACAAGGTCTGACTTTGAAGAAGTGACACAGACTGAAGTATCCAACGTGATTAAACATTTACCCTGTGCATCTCCTGGCCCAGATGGGATCACAGTAGCCATGATTAAAATTCTGTTCAATTTATCGCCTCGAGACGTCGCCAATGTTATTAACTACTCCTTAAAAAACTCATGGGTGCCGCAGGATTGGAGAATAGCAAAGGTGATTCCTATACTAAAAAATCCGGGTGGAGGATTAACAGTCGATAATATCAGACCAATCTCTCTAACATCTAACATGGTCAAACTAGTAGAGAGGGTCCTTCATAGCCGAGTAAGTATCTGGATGACAGACAATTTAGTAATAAACCGAACCAAATCGGCTTTCGTAGTGATTTCTCAATTTGGTGTGCCCATGCTGATTTAGAGAGCCGAATACAGCTCGCGCGTAAAAGAAGGCAATACGCTGCTCTAGTAACGCTTGACATAGCCAAGGCGTATGACAGTGTGGAGCACTTCATATTGTTAAATACGCTAGAGAGATTGAACTTCCCACAATATTTTATTGAGTGGGTGGCAGAATTCTTAAAATCAAGAGAATTCTACTGCGTCAAGGATGGATGTTCATCATCTAGATTTAAACAAACGCGCGGAGTTCCCCAAGGAGCAGTCTTATCTCCAATATTATTTAATGCTTTAATGAGCACAATTCCAACAGATCAAGAAGTTACTGTCTACATTTATGCTGATGACATCGCACTCTTTGCTGCTGACTGTAATATTTACTCACTACAACTTAAATTACAAAGATATATTAACATGTTAGAAATTTGGTTGCAGTCGATTTCGTTATCGTTAAATGTCAACAAAAGCGCGCTCATGGCATTTCCGCTTGCAGAACCAATTTCAATTTCAATTCTATATAAACAGGAACCCATCCAGCAAGTAGACTCTATAAAATATTTGGGAATCATTTATAATGACAAACTTAACTGGAGTCCACACATAGAGTATATAACTACCAAAGCACAGCGGGCTTCAGGCTTACTACACAAGCTAAGTAACCGGAAATATGGATTACGGAGGCACACCTTGATAACGTTGTACAAGATGTACATGCGCCCCATCTTGGAATTTGGCTGCATATTATTCTCGGGTGGCCCTGCTTATAAAACGAAACCTCTAGTCGTCTTGGAGCGAGAAGCACTGCGAATGTGTCTGGGACTCCCTAGATTTGTGGCTATCAACGTACTGTACCAGGAAGCGCGCCTGCCTACACTACTTTGTCGATTTCGAATTTTGACCGTACAAGCATTTTTAAAATTTTATAGCTTACCGGCAAGAAGATCTCAATATGCTTTTATCGCAAACCCAGACGCCTTCTTTCTTGCTCATTGGCCACGGTTTCACACACCTCAGATAATGTTTGTACAAAAAAATCTACAAAGTATAAATGTGAACATTAGAAATGTAATTGAGACTAATGACTCGAATTGTCATGTTATTATTGAGTATGATGATATATTCCCCCCAAAACGCCAAATTACAATCCCTCGAATTTTTAAATAACATATTATTAGATTACTTGGAGCATGCAAAAACTAAAAATATAATAGCCACAGATGCTTCCGTAAATATTCAAAAGGCAGGTGTAGGCATTGCGTCTGATTTGCTTGACTGGTCCTTTTCAGTGAGACTGCCTGATTTTACTCCAGTTTTTGAAGCGGAGCTCTTGGCGATTATTTTAGCTCTTCGAAAACTTCCATCAAATCAAAACAACGCAGTAATAATGACGGATTCTCTTTCAGTTTGTGCAGCTCTGACGGCTTCAGAGAACTCTCGAATCCTAAGCACATTCAAAACATTAGTACCCCCGCAGTTGAGACTCCTGAGATTACTATGGGTTCCGGGACACTGTGGATTAAGATTAAATGAATTGGCCGATTCCTTAGCACGAGCCGCACTTGATGGGCCAGTTTTGTCCATACTGCCAGATGTTGAATATATCACGGCAATAAGATATCGAAAATGAGCAATCTCCACTGATACGATAGAAAAAGTAATTACACGGACAGACTATAACCACCTCATGTTTCCATGGCAACACCACTGGAGTCAGTCCAGAAAGCTCGAAGTCTTAATTACTAAATTTCGATGTCGTGTCCCCCCTCTAAACCTGTATCTACACAGAGCTGGTCAGACAACATCACCCCTCTGCGCATTCTGCGGAGAAATGGAATCACTAGATCATTATTTTTTGTATTGTCGCCGCTACGAGATACTTAGAAAAAGGTTACTAGTTATGCAATTTCGGAAAATAGGCCTTAGATTAACGGTGGAAACGGCGCTAAGCTTTGGCGCCTCAGCTTTGGGACATTGCAACAGGGATGCTTTCAATGCCGTTTGCAATTATATTCAGGCAACCAAGCGTATACCATTGTGATCTTCAATCAAAAAAATTATTTATTACTCCCCAGGGCAGAGTGAAGTGAACGCAGCTGAGTGCTAATCATAACACCTCAAATCTCAAAATTCCTCAAATTGATTCTTTTTTTTTTCGTTTGCTCTTTTTATGTTGTTTTTATTTTTACATTAATCTCATTATAATACCAATTTATTAAACATTGTTAAAATGATTACAGAAAAACTGCACTACACTTTCTTGGCCAATCCCCCTGAGTGGGTATGAGCCAGCCTCCCAGGGAAACAAACAAACTTTGCTCGAGAGCCAGCCACGACTGACGCATCGTCCTAGTGCTAGCTACCTGGTGGTTTAATAAATCCCCCAGTACTTGTGACTCATCGTGACAAACTGGTGGAAGTGCTGGGTAGTCTCACGGATGCTGCAGACCCCCCCCCCAGGAAGCCGCGATACGAGTCCAGTGCCAGTCAATACTCCCGTGCATCGGACCAGCCGCCGAATCAGGGGGTTGCCTCCGAAGCCTACGATACTGCTCCCACCACGTCGACAAACATGACCAGCGCTTCGGTGCAAACCTCGGCAACCGGCACGGGAAGCATGACGTCGAACCGCTACACGTTGGAAAGCCCACGCGCACCGGCGACGTTCCATGGCTCGGAGCACGAAGACGTTGAGGACTGGTTGGCGGATTTCGAGCGCGTAGCCGCCTTGAATCAGTGGGACGACGCGGCGAAACTGGGTCGTGTATACTTCTATCTCGAAGACGGGGCACGTACGTGGTATCAAAACCGAGAGGAACAGCTGACAACGTGGCCCGAATTCTCTCGTAGACTTCTGCAGACGTATGCCAGTGCTGATCGCCAAGAACGAGCTGAACGAGCTATTCTGGCCCGCGTCCAGCTGTCAAACGAAACTGTGACCACGTTCGTCGAAGACATGACGCGCCTCTTCCGACGGGCCGATTCAAGAATGACGGAGGACAAGAAGTTGCGTCACTTGATGCGCGGTGTCAAGGACCAGCTTTTTGCCGGCCTCGTGCGCAGCCTTCCGAAGACGGTCGCGGAGTTCTTGTCCGAGGCCGTTACAATGGAAAAAATGCTGCAGCAGCGATCCAACCAATACAACAGGCAAGTCAATGGCATGTCTACTGCCGACATTTTCACCGCCACTAGAACCAACGACGACTGTCTACGTGAACTCATCCGTGGTATAACACGTGAAGAGTTACAAAAGGCTGGTGTAACACCTCATCCTACAGTAAACTCTATTGCAACTGTGATCAAGGATGAGCTGCACCAGGCCCTCCGGGACACCTTGCCTCATGATACAGCTGTGCCAGCTCCTGCTGAATACCGCCGTGAGACAACCTACGCGGAAGCTTTGAAACGCCCTGCTGCATCGCCGCCATTATTCGTCCATCCTGTTCCTGCTGTTTCACTACAGTCAGCGCAGCACATACCGTACTACGAAGGCACGTACACGCCACCACCATCGGCCTTTGTCCCTGGTGCTTCTGTCGCCCATCGTTCAGTGCAACCAATTCAGTACATCGACGATCGGCGCACGTCTCCTTGAAAGTCTGATGTTTGGCGCACACCTGATCGCCGGCCTCTGTGCTTTCACTGTGGAGAAGCTGATCACTTGACCACCAGTGCCCATATCGCCGTCTTGGGCTTCGCGGCTTCTCTGCGTACTCACCACCACCCCGTTACGGCCAGAGACCGCGCGACATCGAAAACTACCTCTCCCAGCAGCATGCACCACCATCTGCGGGCGCCAGTCGCGCTCGCTATCACCGAGGCGATTTTATCAACGCCCCAGCGGTATTCTACCACACGGTCTCCCAGCCCCCGTCAGGAAAACTAGACCAAGCGACCTCTGGGGGCGGGTCGCTGAACGTCGAAGCGCTGAAGACCTCCCTTGACGCAGAACTGTACAGAAAACCGGTCCGACATCACATACTGCTGCAAAGGATGGCCGACTTTTACTCGACATAGCAGTGACAATTGATGGTTGTGCAGTTAATGCGTTAGTGGACACCGGCGCAGACTATTCCATACTGAGCGGGAAACTGACAACGCAGCTGAAGAAAGTCATCACGCCGTGGCATAACTCGCAGATTCGGACAGCTGGTGGCCACGTCGTTACTCCACTAGGTGTCTGCACAACTAGAGTACAGATTCAAGGGTACACATTCGTAGCAAGCTGCCTTGTTCTACGCGAATGTTCCCGTGACGTCATTCTGGGAGTTGACTTTCTACAAGAAAATGGAGCTATCATTGATCTGCAAGAGCGCCGCGTCACGTTCTCAGCCCAGCGAGCAATCAACGTGCAGGATGGTGGAAGGCGTGTCGACGTACTCCGTATTTCTGAACAGAGTGTGACGCTTCCTCCACGAACAAGTGTTCTAGTCGACGTAACATGCTGTGGTTTGGGCGATGGCGATGTGGTGGCTGAGACAAATTTAGAACACCTCCTGCAGCAAGGCATTTGTGTAGCTAGAAGTGTAATACACCTTCGTGATGGTCGATCTGAATTGCTCGTAACCAACTTTAGCAACGAGCATCGACATCTTTTCCGTGGCACTTCGATAGCGTTTGCCCACGAAGTAGCAAACGTCACCAACTGTTTCACGTCCGAAATAGTGGATACCGCCGACACGTCAATGAGTAATATTGACATCAATCCTGATCTGTCCACCGTTAACCAGACTGCACTACGAGCGCTTTTGTTCGAGTTCAGGTCTTGCTTCGCAACTTGCTCAAAGATCCGCCAGACGTCTATCACTCAACACAGGATCATCACGTACGAAGACGCACGTCCGATACACCAGAACCCCTACCGCGTGTCGGCCAAAGAACGTGAAGCAATACGTACGCAAGTCACCGAGATGCTTGACGATGGCGTTATTGAACCATCTAAAAGCCCGTGGTCATCTCCAGTCGTACTTGTCAAAAAGAAGGACGGGTCGCTACGCTTCTGCGTCGACTACCGAAAGCTTAACAACGTGACGAAAAAAGATGTGTATCCGCTGTCACGTATCGACGATTCGCTGGATAGACTTCGTCGTGCCCATTATTTCACTTCTCTCGATCTCAAAAGCGGGTATTGGCAAATCGAAGTAGATTAGCGAGACCGTGAGGAAAACAGCCTTTGTGACTCCAGACGGCCTATACCAATTTCGAGTGCTCCCTTTTGGCTTGTGTTCAGCACCGGCAACTTTCCAGCGAATGATGGACACTGTCCTCACAGGGCTCAAGTGGCAGACTTGTCTTGTCTACCTTGATGATGTGGTGGTCTTCTCTACCACGTTTGAGCAGCACCTTCACCGCCTGCGCAGCGTGCTGGAGGCTATCCGATCGGCGGACCTCTTACTAAAGCCACAGAAGTGCCACTTCGGCTATAAAGAACTAAAATTTCTTGGGCATGTAGTTAGCGCCGAAGGAATCCGTCCAGATCCTGACAAGCTTGCTGCTGTTGCCGAATTACCAGCTCCTGTCGATAAGAAAGCCGTCCGGCGTTTCCTTGGTTTGTGCGCCTACTATCGCCGATTCATTCATGGCTTTTCACAGATAGCAGAACCTCTGACTCGTCTCACAAGGGACGACACGCCGTTTGTCTGGGAAAACGAGCAACAAGCAGCTTTTGATGAGCTGCGACAGCGCATGCAATCAGCACCCGTTCTCGCTCATTTCGACGATGATGCTGACACGGAGGTCCATACCGACGCTAGTAACATTGGGCTCGGTGCAGTGCTCGTTCAGCGTCAAGAGGACATCGAAAGAGTGATAGCCTACGCCAGCCGCTCTCTATCCCGTGCCGAGGCGAATTATTCCACTACGGAGAAAGAGTGCCTCGCAGTCGTGTGGGAAATCACCAAGTTCCGCCCGTACCTTTATGGTCGTCCCTTCAAGATAGTGACGGACCATCACGCGCTCTGTTGGTTGGCAAGCCTGCGTGACCCTTGAGGTCGGCTAGCACGGTGGAGTTTTCGGCTGCAGGAATTTGATGTCACCATCGTCCATAAGTCCGGCCGTAAGCATGAAGACGCTGACACACTGTCACGCGCACCTCTTCATGTCGTCAGTCAGGAAGCAGAGGAAGACGAAGGCTTCTGGGCGCTGTTAGTGCATCAGACTTGAGCAAACGACAGCGAGATGATGCAGAGATTCGTCCAATCATTGATCATTTAGAGGGCCAGGGCGCAATTATACCACGTCATTTATCCCGCTCGTTGACGTCGTTCTGCCTACGAGACGGTGTGCTGTACAAGAAGAACGCTCGTTCTAACAATCGTGCTTACCTCCTGGTGGTTACTCGAGACATGCGAGACGACGTCCTCTTCGCTTGCCATGACGAACCAACATCCGGTCATCTGGGCTACTCAAGGACACTTGCCAGAGTGAGCGAGAGGTACTATTGGCCAGGACTTTCAGCAAGCGTAAAGAAGTACGTAAAGAGCTGTCGGGAATGTCAGCGCCGAAAGCAACCATCTGTTAAGCCAGCTGGTTTGCTTCAGCCCATTGAAGCACCCTGCACGCCGTTCGACCAAGTCGGCATGGACATTCTCGGGCCATTTCCTATGTCTGCGGACAGCAACAAATGGGTGATCGTCGCGACCGACTATTTGACACGCTACGCTGAAACCCAGGCGATCCCACGAGCCACGGCTTCTGAGGTAGCACAATTTTTCATGCGCCACATCGTGTTATGACACGGTGCTCCTTCCAGTGTAATAACGGACAGAGGGACGGCATTCACGGCGCAGCTTACGGACGAAGTTTTCAAACTGAGCAACACCAGGCACCGAAGGACAACTGCGTACCACCCGCAAACCAACGGACTTACTGAACGACTGAATAAGACCCTCGCAGACATGATCTCAATGTACATCGACGTACAGCACAAAAACATGGGACCGGATCTTGCCTTACGGGACCTTCGCGTATATTACCGCCGTGCAAGAGACCACGCGATTCACGCCATTTCGGCTTCTCTACGGCCGCGAAGTGCAGACCATGCTAGACTCAATGCTACCATGTCAGGACGAAGACGAGTTGGGCAACAGACGCCGAAGAATTCGCAGAGCGTGCCGAGGAAGCCCGGCAGCTCGCGCGAACTGCACATCGGCCAGCAACAGCAGGCAGACGCACGACGCTATAATACCCGCCACAGAGAAGTGTTTTACAGCCCCGGAGATCAAGTTTGGGTGTGGACACCCGTCCGCCGCCGTGGCCTTAGTGAAATTTGCTGAGCCGGTACTTTGGCCCATATAAAGTGTTACGCCGCGTCAGTGACGTGAACTACGAAGTGGTTCCGGACTCAACACCCCATGCACGGAGCAGGACACGGCTGAGGCCGGACGTCGTTCATGTGTTGCGCATGAAGCCATTTATTGCGCGTTGTTCGTAACTTTTCCTTTACCGTACAGCGTTCTTTGTGTTTTTGTTTATTTTGTGAGCTTACTTTCTCGTTCATTGACGTTTCCTATGTTGGCACGCTCTTCAATTTTTACTTTCACTTCATCCGAATTTCCATTTTTTTCACGTGCCTATGTAGTAGCATCGCGGTGCTGCTATGTACTTTCCTTTCCTCTTTTTGGTACTTGTTTTTTTTTTCGGAAGGGGGGATAATGCCGCCAGCACGTAGTGGGTTGACAGCAAGAGCGGCTCTAAATCTGAGGAAAAAAAGAAGATCGCGTTCTTCTTTGCTCGAGAGCCAGCCACGACTGACGCATCGTCCTAGTGCTAGCTACCTGGTGGTTTAATAAATCCCCCAGTACTTGTGACTCATCGTGACAATATGTGTGCAGTCTTTTCAAGCGCACTCGAGTCTCGAGCTGCTTCTCGTTCTTCGTAAGACATTCCAACTTTTTGCTATCGCATTCATTTGTCCACCCTTTCGGTGAAACTGACTATTTTTAACGGCTAACTTAATTCATCCTCTATCAGTTCCCCTCATGGTCAGAAAAACATGACATCTGAAGTTCATTATATAGTCTGTGATTATTTCCACCTGCTTTTTATCCTTGTTTGCTTCCACGTAGTGTACCTTGATCATAAATCGCGGCTGGCCCGATTATGCACTATGACTATCTGCAATGAACGCCTACCTGTACCAACGTGAGACCCGGCACATCCGCAATTCGTTTGTGGCAAAATGTCGTGCGCATCATGCCATGGGCCAGCGCTTTCGACAAAGGTGCGCTCAGATGACGTGGCGCGTGTGAAGATTAAATAGTGTGGCAGCTAAAGCACTGCATATTCGCCCATCCTGGTGTTTGTTTTGGTTGGCGACACTGATATATGATTGCGGATCGATCGCATACCTGTGTTCCATATGAACGTGCTCACGGCTTTACGTGCTCTGAAACTCAAACGGAAAATGTAGCTCTCGGATCGCTCTGTATAGATTCACGAAAAGGTAAGCTTACTTTTTTCTATTATGAACTTTATACTACACCCGGTAAATGTTTTAGACGCTGTACAACAGCTGTATACTGGAAAGCGTATGTTACTGTCATACCTGTAATCGTCGTACCATTTGCGTGCCCTTTTCTTGCGGGCGTGTCCAGTTCTTGTGGAAGTGCCACAGAAGAGGCGTTGTTTCGTGTAACGGGCAGCGTGTATGTTATCAGTGCTTCAATACCTTTTTCTTTTTACACTCGGTGACAAGTGTTCAGTTTTACCACAGCAAACGTACGCGAGTGCTTCCTTTGGTGAAAACGCGATAGTTAAGAGCCAGCAAAGGATGTAAGCCGTTTTCAGAGTGGGAGGGGAAAGTCTGCATAAATAAATAAATATATATATATATATATATATATATATATATATATATATATGTGTGTGTGTGTGTGTGTGTGTGTGTGTGTGTGATGTAAAGAGTGGTAGTGGTAAAATTTGCCATACTGTTTTCTACAGCCAACAACATATTTAAGGAGGACTTCACATCACAATTGTTTAACCGACACAAGGAACCACAGTGAACCACTGCACTTCTCTACTGACGTCACTGTTTCGAGTCTTTCGTCGTGTCATAATACGTGCGATCGCAGTGGAATGCAAGTGTTATTTCGTACACAGTTCTCTTGTGAGCTTTCGAGAGTCTAGGATACCTCTTTAAAGTTCACATCAATATTTCCGTTTGCTAGACGGTTAAAAAAGCGGCTTCTTAGCCCCACAGTTCATGCAAAGACATTCTGGACTTCGCATACCAAACTGAATAACAGATTTTCGGGAACTCAATGTTTACCCTGCAAATGGAACGTAGTGCTAGCTAGTATGGAGAGTTCCGGCATAGCAACACGCACCGCTAGTGTTAGCTGCAATAGGCGCACGGCAAGTCATAAGAACGTGCCTGGAAAGTTCATGCTTGTTAAGTTTTTGTTAGTCCCATGCTCTAGTTCTATGCGCCTTTCAATGTAAAAGCAACCATACCAGTCGAATTCCGCGTCTGCTAGTGTCGACAACTGAGAACTCGTGAAACGCGTAAACTATAAACTGAAAATACACACCCACACAGACGCGTACACACGTGTGCCCTCCTTCTCTAAGTAACCTGCTTAGTACGCATATGTACTGGCGCCACGCCGCATACTGTACATATTGGCACAAGCAACTGCTTTCAGTTGCAGTCAGAGAGCACGTGCATAAATGCACGGTGTTTACTTCCGAAGTTAGCGTCGTTGGTATGTAGTGCTACCTTTCTTACACAGTATAAAAGGCATATTTCTCTGCGCGTATTTCACTTTCTTATCAATCTTCTTCAATGTACGCCCGCAGGAGCTCTTCTTCTGTACTATTATGTTCTGAAGATAAGATGGTAAAACTTGGAGTGCATGTGAAGGTCCTGGTCTCCGTCGTTTGCCTCCAGTTGTTTTTTAAATCAGGATTCCGTGCTGTCTCAGAATGTTGGAACTCTGCCTTTCAATCAAGACCCACAAGAACGCAAGACAATATTAAAATGAAGTGTTAGGCAAGTTTATACCGGTTGGTGACGTTGAGTAGCGCCATGAGCAAGGATGGTAGAAACCAGCATGAAGCAAGAGGTAGGACTCAGAATGTGCGCGATTTGGCACAGGGAATAAATAAGAGGTAAACGAGTTGAGACAATCAAGAAAATGCACCATGCTAAAATCAGATATTTTTCACTTTACTATAATGTACGTGGTATACACTTGCGTCGTTTTGAGCACTTAGATGGAGCTTTTAGGTGCGCCCGGAAACATTTTGTTTTTTTTTTTATTTAGCAGAAGGGGAAAATTGAAAGGTTAGTTTTGTTAAAAACATAACCTGTGACCCATTCGAGGCTTTTTCACCTACGTGGCAAAAAATGTAGCGTTCTTTTGTTTCAGTCGCAATTGTTCCATGCCTATAACGTGAATCGGTCTTTCCAGCGCTATTGCAAGCATCATTTACAGCTGCTGTTTAGCGTACAGATGTGTGTTACAGTTCACACTTTCTTTTTAGTCTACTATGATTTGTGGAAGTACGAAGCCAGTCTTCAACCGATATGTTCGCTCTAAAGAACAGTCGTCTGACATTATATTATGATAGTGTTAAATAGCTCCTTTTCCAGATATTCTGGCGTTGGGATCAGTGCCAGCGTCATTGGTTTTGAGTGAAAAATTGTCTTGTTGATGACCAAACATTCGAGAAAACGCAAATAAGTGATGAAAATTTGCAGGGGTCCACGTGGTGAGCAGGTCCTACTACAGAACCATAATATTTGTTGCAGCCACTTTGAAAAAATTAAAAAAAAACGCTATATGACTGTGACGTAGTGGAAACAGCCTTCTTAACGCATGTAATAATGTGGGAGCGTAGAATCTCACCAGCTGTGAAAACATCTCAACTACACAACGAGTGGGTGTTCTAAAGGCTCATATATTACAAAACACTTCGACATATTTATTCACCATCATTTTCCAGAATATCGTACGTCTTGACAGAAATTTAACATGTCTCTCTAAAGAAAGCCATATAAGTTGCGCTTAAACGCCTCCTTCCTCCCCCCTCCCAAAGTAGGTAGTACTCTTCTTTTTTTTTTCTTGGAGTTCTTAGAGTTCTACCTTGTACAATTTTAGGCTCTCGTCTTTGGGCATTGAGTTTTAACGCACAGCTTTTGAGTATAATATTTTGTTGTACGCAGGATAATCAACACAGATGGCTTTTTGTTAGCAAGAGATTTAAGCGTGCCTGTTTGAAATAGCAATGAAAATTGAGACAGTAAGTAAGCGGAGTGCTGTTTGCTTATTGTTTCACAATGAATCCGAGGATCAAAATGCTTTCCTCACACCGGGACAAAAGAATCAAAACACATTACATAAGTGCATGAAATATAACACATGCCATATTCATACGCGTTCGTTCTTACGGAATGCTGCTCTAGGTGTGCTTGCAAAGTTGTTAAGTTAATAATAGAATTTAGGCATTGCAGTGACTTGCGCTCTAATAAAATATTGAGTAAAAAGGGTGTCTTTTTGTCTCACAACAATAATCATCAGACTTGCGTGCGCTTCTTTTCTTGAAAACTTGGCGCTGGCCACTTTCCTGTCGAGAATGCAATGTAACCCTGATAATGGCCATGTCGATCGTGACCGGAATGTACCAGGCGCGGGGCGATAGCGCAAGGACGGAACGCAATATAGATGACGATTATTGTTGTGGGACAAAAAGACACCCTTTTTACTCGCTCTTCTTTTAGAGTGTGCAATCATGGCTATTGAAAGTCAGAGCTGTGTGTTTTTGTGGACGGACCTTGCCTGCTGCGCTGTCATTATGTTCAATAAATAAATTTCTGGTCGGAAAGACAGTTCACGCTGCTCCCTTGATATCATTTACCACTACATGAACGGTTAAAGGTTGTATCGATGCATGCAGCCCTTAAGGCACTATACAGCTCTAAACTATGGTCACAGTGTGATCCTCAAAATTGTCAACCAAATTATCTGAATTGATCATCTGAAGCACTGTTATACATAAGGATGAGTTCTTTATAAGTATACTACCATTGAAGAAGAAAAAATAGAGAGAGGGACAGAAAAAAAATGGAGAACCTACCCTTTCCACAGCACCCCACAAACTGTCGCGGAGGCACTACGCAACAAGTACCAAACGACAAGATCACTGCTAAATTTTCCACGTGTTGA
Source organism: Rhipicephalus microplus (assembly GCF_013339725.1). Classification (NCBI taxonomy): domain Eukaryota; kingdom Metazoa; phylum Arthropoda; class Arachnida; order Ixodida; family Ixodidae; genus Rhipicephalus; species Rhipicephalus microplus. The sequence goes on from NW_023610873.1 coordinate 159,014, forward strand.
GGCCTAGTGTGTTTTCTGCTGTGAATAGAAGGCCGATTCGCCTGCCTTCTCATTGTTGCTGGCGCGTACTCTCTTTGGAGCAATCACTGTGAGGCGTTGCAGCAGGTCGTCACCATCGCGCTCTCTTCCCGATTATGGAGCGACTGTACAAGGAACTACTATCTGTTTTGTCGGAGGAACTCTTCTTTTCGGGTGAGGAGGAATTCCTTCGACACTGGTCCTGCCTTTTTATGTTCGTCTGTGAGAGACATGTAAAGCTTGTTTTCAGGTTTTGGTAGGTTAATGTTTATTTAGTACTCGCACAAATACCTTGTAAATTCTATGTAAATACCTCACATACAGAGTCTACGTTTCATTTGTGCGTTCTTTGTTTACCATGTAATGTGCATATAAAACATAACTTTTTGTAACATTCTCGGCTACTGACCCGCAGGTCGCGGATTCAAATCCCGGCTGCGGCGGCTGCATTTCCGATGGAGGCGGAAATGTTGTAGGTCCGTGTGCTCAGATTTGGGTGCACGTTAAAGAACCCCAGGTGGTCGAAATTTCCGGAGCCCTCCACTACGGCGTCTCTCATATCATATGGTGGTTTTGGGACGTTAAACCCACATATCATCAATCTTTTTGTAACAGTTTTTGGTGTGTCTGTGTATGTTGTGTGTCGTGTACACATGTTAGCACATCTTTTTGTAACAAATTTTGTGTGTGCGGATGTTGTCTTCGGTTGCGATGTTCTGTTGGATTGTATTGATGATCACTGTTTGTGAAAATAAATTTCTCTAAACACAAAATAAAACGCAAGACGGCTGTCATCGCGAGACGAGAAACTGGCTTTGAGTCAGAAACAGGTTTTCAACAGTTCAAAAAGTACGCTTTCTACTCAGCAACGTCTTTACGCCAGTTAATGGGTGGGGGAGAGGGGGTCAAACGTATTTAGTCCTTCCCTGGTTTTCCATTGCACTCTGTCGTCCTCTCTCTTTCGTGGGCCTATGTTACCATTACCTTACTTCCGAGATATCCAGCGGTGTACGGTAGTATATACTAATAAACGAAAAAGCTGCGCATACGAGAATCTCATCTCCGAGGCACGCTAGCACGATCGCGTGAGCGTGATGGTTCTAACATCAGCACTTTTCATCAGACCATGAACGTCGGCCGCTATCCAGTAGCGAGTCACGTACGTCAAAGGGACGCAAGGCCAAGTAGTTGTGCGAGTGCTGACAGCGTAAAAGCTCGAAGGAAATACCAGAGAATAGAGAAGCCCCGAAAGAACTAGGCACCTTTGTACACTGAAAGAACTGCAAGAGGAAAGGAATTCGAGATGTTGTTGTTGGGAAGTGGGAAGGTTGTTCGCAGTGCAGATCATTACGTTAGCAGCAGCTTTTCGAAATAGAACAGGGGGTGCCAAGTGGCTTAACGCAAAAATAGGCTGCAGGTAAAACAGAAATGAAATGTACTTTGCAGAAAATAAAGGCGGCCAAAATTTAGATTCAAAACGGTGCATATGCGAGCTGGTTTCTTCTCATGGAAGCCGAAGCAGCACGAAACCAGAAAATAGAAAAAGGCACATAGGTACAGCGCTGGTGAAGCGGAAGAGAAGTCAAGTAGAGAGCGTTCAATAGCATGGAAGATTGCAGCGTCTACGAGCTTTCGCAAGTTTACGAGTCATGAAATGCATTCAAGAAGAGATCAGCAGCTAACAGCTATGGGCACGTAAAGTTTTGGATCATTCGCTCACCGACTTAATTATAAGCTGCGCCTCAGTGATAAAAAAAATCACATCTTCACGCGTACTGAATAACTAAATAATAAAAAAATCAAGTAAATCATTGAATACAGTAAATATACCGCCTTGCTGTCTTAAAAACCTGGCGTTCTTTCAAAAAAGAAAATGTAACATGCTGCGGGGAAATGCGACACTGAAGATTACACAACAAATTATAAAAAGAAAATGTTCTAGCAAACAAACAAAAAAGAATGAGGGACTTCTAAGAATGCAGGGCTTATACGGTGTTTGCCCAGAATGTCGGCGTATGCCATTCTGTTGCGTGATTGGAAACTTCCCCTGGACCTTCGGAGAAAAGCAGACTGATAGAAAGCTCAGGTTTTAGCTGTACTGAATGCAAAAAAAAAAAACGGTCCTCAAAGACGTCTTGAAATTCTGCTTGTATATAGTTGGCGGAAATTAGATGGTATGGTATTGTTGATCGCGAAGTGTCCGGTAGCTACAGAACTTGAACTCGATTTATTTTCATTTTAGTCGTCGGCACAAACTCCAATTCATATCACAACAGATATTTCACACTGGTATAAAAAGATGTGCTAGTGTGGTCGATGTGTTCACAGGCTTTGAATGGCCGCGAGAATTATGCGCCGTCGAGCACAGTGTGTGCCTAAGTGAGGAAAGAACGTTGGTGTAGGCACTTTTGGCCGGTAGAATGAAGCACGAAGCTCCGATCCTATGTTACTCCAGACACAGCTGAAGGAAGCCAGTGTGCAGTTAAAGGCCAGGGTTCAGTTGGTTTGATGATTAGTGTTGAAATGTAAAAATCGTTGCGTAGAGACAAAAGTCGTATATACGTGACGCATCACTACGAGTAAAGCACGGTATTCCACATTTAGCTAATGCCCTCGCTTGAAGGTGCGCCCGATGACTTTCGACAGACATCCGAATCTGCGACTCGTCATATTACAAGACTGCACTGCTAAGCGACCACCACCCCGCAAATATTGCGTTGGTTCGACCTCTAATCATTGCTAATAATAATAATATAATAATAATAATAATAATAATAATAATAATAATAATAATAATAATAATATAATAATACTATAAAAATAATGTTGCTGTTGTTGCTGCTGTTATTATCATCAAGTAACTCATTACGTATTTACTACGCGATCGGGAGGGGGGTGACATATGCATTTGCCAATGCTAAAGCACGCCACACCAAATGAAATGGCCCAATGATGCAGAGTTAAAGTACACAATGCACAAATTAGATTTATATGCAGCAATTAGATAAATCGGTAGACCATAATAAAAGCCCAAATGAGACCACGAAAACTAAAGAAACAGCATCCAAAATTGCCAGATAATCACTGAAAAGTGTTAAGATAACATTACAAATAAAACAGGTGGTGTACGCACCTCCTAGCTAGCTCGAGCGACACTTATAACAGTATAAATTATTTATATAACCTCTCGTGAGATTCCATTACCTATATTGCCACCTTGTAGCTTGCCACGTTTGCGGCATTTAGTTCTAGCGTGAAGCAACGTTGTACATAAGGTTCGAGGCAACACTGAAGGCTCATGTGGGAAAGCACACCTTCACTATAGGGTATTTTTATGCCTCTCTGAAACGTCAGACAGAACTGCAGTCGCAATAATGAATGTTAGGCCTAATTTCGCGTACCTATACAAAGGGGTTGATTGAATTATGTTTGGGGTTTAGCGTCCTAAAACCACCATATATATGAGAGACGCCGTATTGGAGGGCTGTGAAAATTTTGACCACCTGGGGTTTTTCAATGTGCACTTAAATATAAGCACACTGGTCTACAGCATTTTCGCCTCCATCAAAAATGCAGCTGCCGCAGCCGGGTTTCAATTCTGCAACCTGCGGGTCAGCAGCCGAGTGTGTACCTTAGCCCCAAGAACACCGCGCGGGGGGGGGGGGGTAATGCAAAAGTAATTATCGCTTGAAGTTAACCACTACACTGCGTTTTTGTGAAGCACCTCGGGCCTTCATTCCGATGAGGCGACCAGCGACTGACAATCACTTTCGCAAGCCACCACAAGAGGCTAGCTTATTAGGTACGTGTTATTGAAGTCAAGAATTCATATCACAGGAAATTACTCCTGAAATTAATCATTTATGTTAGTGCTTATCCTCGGCAAGATTTACATTATTGGTGCCTAGTGTGGCGTACGACAAGGGCAATGTTGACCATTACAATGGTACGTGCGTGTGGGTCTAGGTAGCCAATCAAGTTTATTAATGCAGCGACAAATTACCGAACCAGTCATGGCCTCTAGGGGCCGTCGTCCGTGAAACATCAACTGATGTCTTCCATGATAGTCATGGCTCAGTGAGCAGAGGCTATAGAGTGATACCTAGAATCAGAACCACTTTGATGTTGAAGCGGCTTTCGTTTCAAGCAAAAAAGACTCCTTGACGGAAATCTCAACATCGTTAGAGCCATCGCTTACTTACGTTCCGGTCCCCATATCTTCGCTAAAAGGAGAGAGACACTGCAAGTGAGACGCTCTTCGAGGTTTGATGCTCACTCATTGAACACCAGTTCATAAATATGCCAGAACCTAGATAGGAAAACAATGATAAGAGATCATGCCCGTTCAGCCATGTGAGAAGCTTTATCCTCTATTGATATCTCGTTAACTTCTGCCCTCTCTCATTTTAAATGTTGGTGCAATTTTCTTGTGTAATCCTATAGCATCTGATAGCAGACTTGCATTGTGAAAAAAGACAAGACAGATGAGTGGGGTTACTGAATAGTTGGGGGCGATCTGACTCGATTACAGATGTTTTATGACAAGAATTAAAAAAACTTTTAGGGCATTCATTCTCTTCCTATAAATAAACATCCGTTCACATCTGTTAAATAAATCAACAAAGCGGGCAACCTTCGTTTTTTTTTCTGCAGCATTGATAGATATGGCGCAGCCGAGGTAATATTAGGCTTAACCTCCCCAAAACAAGACAGATACAACAGAACAGAACCGAACAGAACAGAACAGAACAGAACAGAACAAAGTTTGTATATGGGCTATTGGTGGGTTCTTTGTTTCGTTTGAAACATATTTCTTGCCTACTTTATTCTACAAGTTTGATATCTTACTCTCAAAGGTAAAGAAAATTTATTTTATGCTTTGCTTCTAAGTGATTTGCAGTTCAGCACACATCATATCTCCTTCCTATTTTTTCATGCAAAGACACCTAAACCCTTTCCTGCCAATAGCTTATCCTTTCCGCAATTAAATTTAGTCAATTACTGTAACACAGTCTAAACGAAGAGCGTCTAATCAACGGAACTTGATCTCAAACAATTGAAAGGGGAAACTCGGACATGAATGATGAGAGACTTTTTTTTCCTAACGAAATTGATAAATGAACGAAGATTTTCTGAGGCACCGCAAGAAGTGACCCAGGGTCGAGAGGACTCACCACAACCGCGATACGGCCACAGCGTGGCCTCGCAAGAAAGGGCTTCATAGAAAATAAGGACACCAGACAGACACCGTAGACGCAACGGCATTCCTCAGCTTCACGGAGCCCTCTGAAAGACGAAACGGAGACATTCAATAGCTGCCCGTTCCACATGATTCATGGGCAAGCCACCGAACAAATTAGGCTTATCCTTTATACAGGACATCTGGTATGCTTTCTGGAGATGTTTTAGTTGCTACTAATATTTTGCTCGAACAGACTATATGACCCCTCTTCCCGTTCACTATATCTTTCCTTTCGAAGACATTCTTCACCACACATTGGTATTCTACCATGGTGGTCTCCTCGATTCTTTGGACCATTACCCTCTCATCCTCGGTGTACTCTTGAAACTCCCCTGGGTTCTTCAAGGCACAACAGTAGCCTCCTCCTCCTACGGTTCCTCATCTCGCATAAACACAAGAGCATTTTTTTGCTATTAGTTATGTTCGTTTTGGCATTCTAAATATTTATAGCATTTCTTATCGCCGGTGCCGCTTGTTCATTTTACATGAGTAGAAATTAAAATTTTTTTCTCTCACCCTATTGTTTCCTTTTGCTTACGTCAGATTAAGTGTTCTTCTCGCTACTGCACAAACCTGAACCATTAACACGTCCACTGTTGTCGCAATACGTATTTTTTCTTTCTTCTAACACTCACATTGATTGAGAGATAATGAAAATAGGCACACAAAAAAGACGCGGCCTAAGTGAAGGAAACAAATGTGCCGTTCTTCCTGTTTTTGTATTTTACATGACCATCGTCTTCTTGTGTGCGCTACTTCGTAATATGTTCCAAGTCATTCATTACAAAGTAGCCAACTCTCTATCCCTTTAGCTCACACCAATTTCCCTTATTTGTCATGTTTGTCTCCCTCTCTATTTCATTTCTCGCACTTCCTTTTTGCTCATGATGCTTAGTGGGGACCGCGACCACTACATTCCCCTTCCTAGCCCGCATAGCCAACTGCCATTATCGCTCGTTGGAGACGCCCTTCCTCTTTTAGTCCCGGAGGTACCGTCGTATGTGTTGAAACCCGAATAAAGTAATATTAGTCGGCAGTGCCTCTGCACTTCAGAAAGTGAAGTACTTTCCTAGCAAGTGGGACAACCGTCAGTGGCTCCACGATGAAGCATAATGCACAATGAGGCAGAACACACACACTGCCCATGCTGTTGGCTGCGACTTCCTACTTCATTTGCTGTATTGCTGTGGTTCATGTCACACTAACGGCTTTATACTTGCCCCCAACATGCTCATGATCCTCTCATACCAGGTTTTCTAGTGAAGCTTGTATGGACTGACCTACGCAGTGGCCCATGGTGTGCTAAAAAAATGCAGCAGTCTTTTCCAATAGCAGAAATGGGGTCAAATGATGTTTGAAGGGCGCGTACTGGACGTACTGTTTTTCTTTATTTTAACAAAGAAGTTGTTTAGAAACTGTTTCTTGCCCGGCGAACCAAAAGGTTATCAACATAAACTGGCTTGTGCGATAAAAACTCGGTAAGTCCCACTGTTCACCGCTGGTTCACTAAAAAATGAAGAAAACAAAACTTAGTTCAGCCAATGGCGGCGAAGCGACAGCGGCGAGCCGAAGAGCACGTAACACTAGAACATAGCAGGGAACGGGAAGGGTGACGACGCCTGCGAGAAAGCAGCGAAGTGATAGAAAACCTACGTCAACGACGGCGTCCCCGTTGATATGTGAGAGGTGCGAGCTGTTTAGTTCCAGCGTGAGATTCTGCCTGTGCAGTTTCGACATCCGCTTCGTGTGTGTGTGTGTGACTGTCTGGGGTCTAACTCGAATCTTTTAGCGCTAGTGATCAATGTGGAGACAACCTAACACCTTTGAGCTAAGGCCTGGCAATGGCTGAGAGGCTACTTAGGAACAACCTGCATTTCTTTAATGGCACTGAAAAAGCCCAGACGAATACAGATGAGTATTCAGAATCATCCAGTTTCGCTGTTTGAAGCGCTGCATGGCTTAGTGCATACTTCGCCAGTTCTTTCTTTCTTTCATTTTTCCTTTCTTTCTTTCTTTCGTCCTTTCTTTCTTTTCGTTCTTTCTTTCTTTCTTTTATTTTATTCTTTTTTTCGTCTTTGTTTAATTGTTTCCTTCCTTCTTGTTTTCTCTTTATTTCTCTTCCTTATTTATTTACTTATTTATTTATTTATTATTTATTTATTTATTTATTACTCTTTCTTTCATTCTCTTTTTGTTTCTGCCTTTCTTTTCTTGCTTTCTATTCTGTGAGACACACGTACACACCAACACACAATTACAACACACCCCAAAGAAATAGGGAGGGAGACATACATTCTCCCATTACCTGTAAGTTCGACAGCAAGTAGCGGGCGTCTAATTAGTGGGCCAAGATCTCTCGCAGTCTCTCATTGTTTAAGGACAGGGTAAATTAGGAGGATGATGTCAGCGGCTGTTGTGCTAACGTACTATCTCCAGTCTGTCGCTGTTTTTTTTTTCCAAAAAAAAGCTGAGGCATTTGACTTTCCCTTAAACGTAAAACTAATCATTCAGAAAAGTCATGCATTTTTTTATATGTTGAAAACGAGAGCTGAGCAGGGGATGGTGAATCGACAAAGACTGAAGAATAAAAGTGGTACTATTTATCCTTGGAAGTAGTGAGATGAAATGAGAGTGTTGAGCATACCTATTAGAGACGAAAGGAGTATGTCAGATAGGACGGCCATGACAACAGCCAGTTACAGTACGCGATGAATAAATGAATTACCCAATTTAGTGGTCCGTAGCCGTCCGGGCAAAGTTTCCTGAATGTTCGTGTATTGGTGCGAAGACAAGTGTGTAAGTAGAAGATTCCAAGGAAGCCCAAATTTTTCAGGCATTCGATAATGCTTCACAAGGCAAGCATTTTGAACATACGAAGCCAGTAGAGCAACCGAACCCGCAGACCTCGCAATTCATAGCAAAGTGCCTTCGCTTTCTCCTTTTGTTGCAACTGCACCATCATTTCTTATTTTTCTGCATTAAAGTGGATGAGCAGCAATTTAATTTGACCTACCAAGGGCGAAAAGGAGGAAGCACAGAAGAGGCATTGTTCTGTTTTGTATGCTTATTGTGGTCGTTTTTGTTTCAATTACACAACCGAATTCGTGAGGTCATTTTTTTCCTGCAAGTATCTGAGATACAAAGTGAGCAGGAATATGAAGGAACATTAATAGAACATCAAGACTCACTTTAAAGTCTCTCTCAATGCACCAGAAAGGAGCTGTTAGTTCACTGAACATCTTCAATATTTAACGAGTACATTAAAAAAAACCGTTGGCTATTAACCAGCTAAAATGGTAGGATATTATAAAAGAGTTGATCCATAACTGTGATTGCTCTAAATCACAGTTATGGATCAACTGTGGTGCACCTCGTTACGTGGGATTAAGGAACAGTTATGAATCAACTGCGGTGCATCTCGTTACGTGAGATTAAGGACCTCACATAGCAGAAATGGAGCTCGGCTCTCAAGAGCTTGGAATATCCGCATCAACTTTTGGCTAACCAAAGAACATGCGATGCGGGGTTAGGCTAGGTATAACTGTCCCCATGTGACAGTGGCGCTCGGTGTCGCCCTATAGTTGGCAGTTCTTCAGATCAATAAGTAAACTTCTCCGTACTGTACCGTAGATCTATAAATGCAAAACGTGAACTCGTCTTCTTCACTGCTTCCGAATAATTCCCTTTGCCTCACTTGTCCTGGCACTCTATTATGGTAAAAGGTGTCTATACTTTATCATGGTCCCACCTAGACTACTAAAAGTGTGCCATGCTTCAATACGGAGCACAGTTATTTCGACGAGTTAAATTCGTTTGAAGAACTATGTACCCTGTAAGTGTAATTGTTTGGTCCAGATTTCAAGTGGCTTAGACAAGAAAGTTCCTTCTTTTCATCTTCATTTTTCCTCATTATGGATCATCTCCTTGCTTCATGATAATTAAAGGCTTCTACAGCGCTAGTTCACCATCCTATGCTCAGGGGGAACAAATCATGAAAACTTTTGATGTGGATTGCTTTGCACCACAGATAAAAATTTCAATGCTCTCGGGCGACGAATAAGTCATGGGTAATGACAAGTGAACATATTCATCAAGTACATATAGTGGTTACTTCCTTTCTCTTGCAGTGAGTATAGTAAACGTACTGTTTTTGTGAGAATAGGTTTCTGTGAGGTAAAGAAAGTGTCAATTTATTGAGTGAAATAAATTTCATTATATGTGGCGCAGCGTACGTGTCTATATGCGGTACGAGGTGGAGTTGAAAAGGAGCTTACCATCTCGCTTCTGATTTAGCCATGGTACGTGCTTAGTCATTAAGCTCTTTTATTCTTGTCTCAGTGGTATTTGAGGTAAATACCCGAAACGAACGAAACATCTCTCGCAAAGTGGCAAAAGTTTCCTGATGTTTTGCTAGTTTTTCTCGTTTTCTAATACGCTTCCATGTTTGTCTGCTACCGTTTGTGCTTTTGTGAGCTCACGTAATTTTTTCTAAAGTAAGGCAACGAGAATATTGAGCCCCATGATGCAATGTCCAAGGATTTTGCCAAGAACAGCATTTTCTTGTGCTTTTAACTTCCTGTTTTAGCACAGAAATGAGACTCTGGTGACGAAACAATGTTCTTATTGGGGCACCATTACCAAGTATTGAACGACTGGCACTTCAGTGCAAGTGATAGTGCTTAACAAAATTTTTTATCAAGAATAGAATTCTAGTGGCAGTTCCGGAAAGTTTTCTTCAAGCAGAAATTGAATCCGCAGCCTATTCGGTAGCCAAAAAGAATTTATTTTACTGTAAGTGTCTCGTAAGCCGTGCGTAAGCCGAATTTAGACTTAACTTGCCCGAATTCTCGACAAAGGGCCAGTGCTTTCTGCTTATTTTTTATTTATTTAGAAGACTTCTTCCGCGAAAAATTTGCTGGCTATATAATGCTGCTTGCCTACTAGAAATCGAAAGAAAGCGGATTTGCGTTCTAATCCATACAATGAAGTAAATTTTAGTATTTTTATCTGTGCAAGAATCTGGAAACAGTTCTTTAATGAAGCGACGAACGCGTTGTTCTCCCTCTGTTTAGTTGCTCTTTACCATTCACATTGCTTTAATTTTACTTCAGATAGAAATCTGCTTTCGATTGCCACTTGGGTTTAGATGTACGGTTTTATGCTGTATACAGTTTTTGCAGAAAACGCAAATCACTCAGCTAAAGCGTCATCGGTATATTTTGCAAATGACTTAGTAGGCCATCCAGCTGTATTGCCAAACGTGTAATTATAAGATGCCTTTTGTGACTAACTAATTGTTATATATATATTATATAATATATATATATATATATATATATATATATATATATATATATATATATATATCCATGCCTGCATTACTTTGCTGACCCCCGACACGCAGGGCCCTGATTGGCGAATCTTTTCTTCCTGAGATGGTCGGTCTTTCAGTTTGTTCAAGGCAGTGTGACAAGTTGTAGCGACAGCTTTTTGCTCTCTTTTAGAAGAGTACCAGGTACTTTGAATTGTTCACATTTCATTTTGAACGGCGAATGTTGAGTTCGATCGCAAAGGTATCACAAAAACAAAACATATGTCTTAGCATATCGTCCCCTTTTGTACGTCACAACTCAATGTGTCTGCCATTTCGATGTGAATGGAGTATGATTTTTTAAAAGTCACTCGTAACTGAAAACGGCACCGTAAAGTGATGTCATGACAAGATTCGAGTGGTGTAATCAGGAGCGCAAAAATTTCGGAGAATGGGAAGGGAAGGCACGGGCCTGGTGTGCCACATTCTGGCTACTTCTCTAGATAGAATCCGGAGCTTCCTCGGAAAACTTCTGGAGGACTTCCCGCAAACACTTCTCTTTCTATTGCGCACAGAGAGTACTCGTATAGATAGATGCTACAATTATTTGGTGCATGGGACACACAATCTACTGCAGAAACGCCGCTGTCGCGACGACATTGTTGCTCCGGTGTTGTGTCGATTTATTTGCGCACCAGAGCAGGAGGGCGTGTTCATGCACGAAGCGCTAAGCAGCAGTTCTAGCTGACGCTCGCTTTGCCCTCCCGAGGCATTATAGACGCTCTTTCATCGATATATGAAGTCGTTCCGGAAGCTGGCACGGCACCATGGTTTATGCCCGTTAATAAAAAAAAAAAACGTGCCCTTCAGAATCATCGTGAAAACCTTCCTTTGGCTACATATATCTGTCCGCCCCATGGATGCACTTGAAAAGATCAAACCTTGCTGGTGGCATAGCTAAGATTTTATTTCGCTGGCGAGCGAGGGAAGGTGGGGAAGCGAGAGATAGCTTATTGCTGAAAGGCGTTGCTGAGGCGTTCAAAACATGTTCATGTATGGTGTGATTGTGTCTGTACAGAACCTTTTTAAATAAGGTTTGATAAAACAAATATCAAAACACGACAACTCAATGAGATTAGAAGTGCTCACAGAGGAACAAATATCTATGCACATGCATCAAATTATGAATGCAAATTTCATAAAGCACACATACGGGGTATTATCCAAAATCAAGTAGGAAACTGGCAGATGGGAACACGTAGTGTGCTAATCAGCGGGAACAGTGGAAGTGCCTCCGACAGGCTGGCCAACGTTTTGATTGGAGGACCTCATTTTCTCAATGGTGCCATGCCATCCTTGGCGTGTTAGTTATAAAGGGCTTAGTGGTGACGTCATATTGTAGTGGTGGCATGTGTCACTACTGGTAATCGCGGCCTGAAAAGTAAAAAAAAATCTATAAAGCATATTGGTGCAACCCTCACTAAATTCCAAGTTAGGTTGCAATGTTACAAAGTGTTCTATTCTCGGAGGTTGGGGAAACGCGAAGCTGAACCTTTGTGTAAACGAACTTCAGGTTTCTGCTCCGTAGGTAAATACCAGCATGATGCAGCTGTTATATACCTTCCTCTTGAGGGTTTGCGGTAGACTACCATTCATGATAATAGATTGCTTGCCGAATGTGATTCACCCGTCGTCGCCGGCCATTGTTCGCACGATTGCACCGTAAAGTCGGAGAGCTCAGAACAGACGACGAAAAAGCGCGTGAAATCTCGCGAGCCGCTGCGAGACCGCTCGAGACTGTTGTCACGTGACTACCGCAGATGTGGCCAGCGTGCCGCTTTTCACCACTCGGCGGCGAAGACGCGCGTCATGCCGCGCCGGCACGCTTCCCGCTAGTGTTTGCGTACCCTTAGAGTCTGGCTGGCGTATGCTATCACCTTTTCTTCACCATTCTGCCATTGTATTAGGACGCATTCAAGGCCGATGTTACTGGCGTCTGTGTGTATTTCCGTGTCAGCTGTTTCAACGAAACGAGAAAGGATTAGGATCTATTGCAACCGTTTTCTCAATTTGTTGAAGGCGCCTTGTTGCTCGGTTTCCTACTGAAAAGATACCTCTTTTCTCGTAAGTTTCGTCAAGGGTT